>VZTB01014665.1:16984-30699 GCA_013397245.1 Thryothorus ludovicianus | reverse complement strand
CCTGATCCATTCCCCTGATCCATTCCCTGCTTCTTTCCCTGTCCCTTTCCCTTTCTTGCTCCTTCACCTCCTCCTTTCCCTGCTCTTGCTCCTTTCCTTGCTCCTCATCCCTCTCCTCACTTTCCCTATCCCGCTTCTCTCGCTGCTCCCTTCTCTGCTCCTTTCCCTGCCATTGCTCCTCTCCCTGTTCCTCCTACTCCTCTCCCAGCTCCTCATCCTCTGCCTGCTCTCCTCCCCGCTCCTCTCCCTGATCCTGCTCCTCCTCTCCCTGATCCCACTCTTCTCCCTGATCCTCTCCCTGCTTCTGCTCCTCTCTGTGATCCTCTCCCTGATCCTGCTCTTCTCCCTGCTCCTTTCCCTGATCCATTCCCTGCTCCTTTCCCTGATCCATTCCTTGATCCATTCCCTGCTCCTTTCCCTGATCCATTCCTTGATCCATTCCCTGCTCCTTTCCCTGCTTCTCATCCCTCTCCTCACTTTCCCTATCCCGCTTCTCTCGCTGCTCCCTTCTCTGCTCCTTTCCCAGCTCCTGTTCCTTTCCCTGTTCCTCTCCCTGACCCTCATCCTCTCACTGATCCTTTCCCTGCTTCTCTCCCTACTCTTGCTTCTCCTGCTCTTCTCCCTGCTCCTTTCGCTGCTCCTTCTCCTCTCCCTGATCGTCTCTCCTGCTCCTCCTGCTCCTCTCCTGTTCCCATCCNTCCACACCTTCCTCACTTCTCTCCCCATCCTCTCCTGCTCCTTTCCCTGCTCCTCTCCCTGCTCCGGCTCCTTTCCTTATTCCTCTCTTTTCTGCTCCTCTCCTCCCTTTCCTGCTCCCTCTCCTCTCCCTGCTCCTCTCCCTGCTCCTCTCCCTGATCCTCTCCCTGATCCTCTCCTTGCCTTCCTCACTCCTGATCCTGCTTTTCTCCCTGATCCTTTCCCCGCTCCTGCTCCTTTTCCTGCTCCTGCTCACCTTCCTCACTCCTCTCCCGCTCCTGCTCCTTTTCCAGATCCTCTCCCTGCTCCTGCTCCTTTTCCAGATCCTCTCCCTGCTCCCGCTCCTCCTGCTCCTCTCCCTGATCCTCTCCTCACCTTCCTCACTCCTCTCCCTGATCTGGCTCCTCTCTCTGATCCTGTTCCTTCCCCAGCTCTGGCTCCTTTTCCTGATCTTCTCTCTTCTCCCAAATCCTCTCCCTACTCCTACTTCTCCTGCTCCTCTCCTCACCTTCCTCACTCCTCTCCCTGCTCCGTCTCCTTTTCCTGCTCACTTCTCTTCTCCTGATTCTTTCCCTGCTCCTCTCCCTGATCCTGATTCTTTCCCTGCTCCTGCTGCTCTCCCTCCTTTCCCACACCTGGCGGTCCCAGGATTTTTATTTCCCATCTCCGGGCAGATCTCAAATCCTGCCAGGAGAGCTCCAGGAGAGCTCTGGAATTCCAGGAGAGCTCCAGGTGAGCTCCAGGAGAATTCCAAGAAAACTCCATGAGAGCTCCAGGAGAATTCCAGGAGATCTCCAGGACTGCTCCGTCCCCGTCCCATCCCGCTGCCACTCCCACATTTCCTGCTGCTTTCCCATCCCACTCCACATTCCCAGATTCCCTGAAATCCTCTCCACTCCCACCATTCCTTGACTCCTGCTGCCAGCATTCCCTGTTTTCCCTCCTCTCCTTGGCCACCAGGGATATCCCGAGGGATGTCCTTGGTGGGACGGGAGCCGATCCTTCTCCATCCCTTCCCTTTTCCTGGATCCGGTGTCACTTCATCCCCAGATGTCACTGGAGCAATCATGGAGGGATCCCAATTCCCAGGAAAACTTTGGAGCATCCCTGGCAGCCATCGATGCTGCATCTTGCCCTGGTTTCCATGGGAATTTGGGATTTTCCATGTGGGAATGTGGCTATGTGGCCGTGGCACCCTGGAGCCTCAGCAGGATCCTTCATTCCCCCTGGTTTTCCACATTTTCCCTGTTTTTTCCATGCTCTCCACAGTTTTCCATGCACATCCTGGTTTTCCATGTTCTCCCTGTTTTCCATACCTCCCTGGTTTTCCATGCTCATCCTGGTTTTCCAAGCTCTCCCTGTTTTCCATGCTCGTCCTGGTTTTCTATGTTCTTCCTGTTTTCCACGCTCTCCCTATTTTCCATGTTTTTCTTGGTTTTCCATATTCTCCCTGATTTTCCAAAACCTCCTGGGTTTTCCATGCCCTTCCTGGGTTTCCCATGTTCTCCCTGGTTTTTCTATGTTTTCCTTGGTTTTCCAAGCTCTCCCTGGTTTTTCCATGCCCTTCCTGGTTTTCCATTCCTTCTGGTTTTCCGTACTCTCCTTGGTTTTCCAAGCTCTCCATGGTTTTCCATCCCCTCCCTCTTTCCACCAGGGATATCCCGTTCCCATACTCTCCCTGGTTTTCCATGCTCGTCCTGGTTTTCCATGTTGCCCCTGTTTTTCATGGTTTTCCAAGCTCTCCATTTTTTCCCATGCTCTCCCAGTTTTCCAGGCTGTCCCTGTTTTTCCATTCCCTCTGGTTTTCCATCCCCTTCCCAGTTTTCCAAGCCTTTTCTTGCTCCCTGCTCTCCTCCTCTGATCCAGATCCCGTGGGATCGGGACAGATCCCAACATTCCAAGATTGGATCAGCCGGGATTTATTTGATCCCGAGCCTCTGCCTGGATTCCCACCCTGGAATCCCCACCCTTGATTACTGGAACTTTCATTATTCCAAATCCAAAGGCTCCTTTTTTTGGGAGCAGGAATTTCTGGGAGCAGAACCAGGCCGGCTCCTTTTTCCCACTTGCCCCCCATCCCAGATCCTCGGATTCCTCCTCCCACCTTCCCAGCAATTCCCAGTTTGCCCAGTGCGGGATTGGGAGCAGCAATCCCGGGAGGAGGATCTGGAGGCAGGTCCGGCTCTAATCCCACAATTCCTGTGATTTTTTTCCCCCGGGAGTTGTAGCGCTCATTTCCATGGATGCAAGGAATGGGAGAGGGGCTCCGTCCTCTTCCCATCCTTTGCTCCAGGCTTTCCTGTGGATTCAGCATTCCCAGGATTTTGCTTGGAGCTGCTCCCCTTCCTGAGGAGCTGTCAGTCAGGGAAAGGGACATTCCCAAAGAAATTCCCCTTTTCCATGGGTCCCGATCACCCCCTCGTGCCCTTCCCGACCCTTTCCCTGCCATTCCCACCCCCTTGGAGCTGCAGATTCCCAGCAGGATGCTCAGGGATCCCTCCCGTGCCAAAATTCGTTGGCGTGGATGCAGGGAATCACCCCGGGAGCTTTTCCCGAGTTTTTGGGATGGAATTCCAGCCAATCCCACTCCGGCTTCCCTGGATCCATCAGGAGGGCAAGCCTGGAGCTGGGATAAATCCCTAAATCCCAGGGTTTCAGAGGGACGGTGCCAGTGGATAAACGCTGGAATTCCGAGGTGCCCTGCCCAAATCCCGCATGCCAGAGGCCGGGAATTGTGGGAAGAGCCCGGCTGGAGCCGGGAATGGGAGCGGGAATTGTTCCGTGCCGTTGATTTTGTGTTTTGTTTCCCATTCCAAGCCTCCATGAGGAGAAGGAAAGGGGGTGAGTGAAACCGAAATTCCCGGGATTCCGCCTCTTCCTGGCGGCTCCCGCTGGGATCCAGCAGGATCCAAACCCGGGAGGGGGGGGAGGGAAATCCCAGCATCCCAAGGCTCGCTGCAGCGTCTCAGGAAATTCAACCGGAATTTGGGAATTCGGGATCGGCTCCTGGAGCCGCTCCAGGAGGAATCGGGATGTCTGGAATTGGAATGCTGGGAATTGTGGAGCCGGGGGTTGGAATGGCCGCATGGGGCTCTGCTGGGCACGGTCAGAACTCGCCTTTATCCCAAAATTCCCAACTCTGCCATTCCCAGGTGTGATCCCTGCTCCGGGGATTTTCCCCATGGGAATGTCCCGTGTGGGATCCTCGGGAATGGCAGTGTCCAGCTTTATCCCAAATAGCCAAAGCTTCTCCTGGCAAATCCAGGCAGTTTATCCCCTATTCCTGGCAGTTCCAGGGAGTTTATCCCAATATTCCTGGTGGATCCATGCAGATTATCCTGCTGCTCCCACCCTGAGGATGTGCCAGGAATGTCACATGAGAGCCACAGAAAACCCGGGAATTTTTCAGGGTTGGATCTGGGTGGGATTGAAGATCCCACCCAACCCATCCTGGGATTTTCTGATCCCGAATTTTCTGTCCTGGTGGTTCCCATTCCCTGTTCCCCATGGAGCTGGGAATGTGAGATCAGCTCTTCCCATGGGAACATCCTGTGGGATCCAGAGGGGATGGGACAGAAAGCCGAGAAGAAACCGAGTGGGAATCGCCGTGGGAAGTGTCTGAGGGGTCTTCCCAACCCGTGGGATTGGCTCCATGTCCACATCCTGCCCCTTCCCGTATCCCGAGGTTCAGGAATCCAGCTGGAATTCCCGAGGGAATGGATCCTCTGGAACACTTGGTGTTCCCTGGGGTTAAATGTGCCAGGATGGATCCCAAAGCAGGGAATTCCGGCCCCACTCCCCATTCCCTGAGCTCGGACATGGCCGTGGTGGCTCTGCCAATATTCCCGATATCCGTGGGCACCGGATCCTGCCCTGGACACGGAAAGTTGGGATCATTCAGGGACCAGAGACCATTCCGGCTGGGAATATCTCAGTTTATCCCACCCAACCCATGGATGTGCCGGAGACCCATGGATCCCACGGGCATCTCCGTGTCCTGGCATTCCCTGGATTCCCCCACCCTCCTATCAGGACTCGGCTCATCCCGAAAACCCAAAATCCAGGATGAACTCTCTGGCTGGGAATCCCTTGGAATGTGGCACATCCCGGGGCAGCATCCACGGAATTTCCCGGCTGGGTGGGATCAGTCCCCCCAGAAGAAAGAAAAAATAAAAAAATCCATGGAAAACCGTTCTCCGGGATGGGCTGCGGGGCGGGAGCGGTGCCGGCTGACCCCGGGGCGGTTTTCCTTGGATTCCAGAGAAGCTGGATGAGATCCTGGCGGCGGCGGAGCCGGCGCTGCGGGCGGAGCTGGTGGAGGCGGATTCGAGAGCGGCCACGGTGAAACAGCGCCCGACGAGCCGGAGGATCACCCCCGCCGAGATCAGCGTGAGCCAGCGGGAATTCCGTGGGAATGCGGGATATGGGAATGGGATCCCCCCCGCCGAGATCAGCGTGAGCCAGCGGGAATTCCGTGGGAATGCGGGATATGGGAATGGGATCCCCCCCGCCGAGATCAGCGTGAGCCAGCGGGAATTCCGTGGGAATGCGGGATATGGGAATGGGATCCCCCCCGCCGAGATCAGCGTGAGCCAGCGGGAATTCCGTGGGAATGCGGGATATGGGAATGGGGGAGTGGGATCTAGGGGATCACCTCTGTGGAGATCAGTGTGAGCCGGTGCAAATTCGGGAATGGGAATGGGAATGGGGGCAACAGGATCATCCCCGCCGATATCAGCGTGAGCTGGAAGGAATGCCATGAGAATGTGGGATGTGGGAATATGGGAATGGGGGAATGGGATCCAGGGGATCACCCCTGCAGAGATCAGCATGAGCCAGTGGGAATTCAGCGGGAAAGTGGGAATGGGATGGGAAGACATGGAGAGGGATGAGTGGCACTGGGGAGTGAAATTCTCAGGAATGGTGATTGAGATTCCCAGGAATGGTGATTGGAATTCCCAGGAATGGCAGATGGACGGGAGTCCATGGAGAGGGATGGGAGGGAATGTGCTGCCAAGGGGAGCTGGTTCCAGAGTGGAATTTCCGGGAATGTGGATCCAGAGCGGGGGCTCAGCGCTCCCTCAGCTCCCCGGGATCCCCACCCAGGCCTGGGAATCTGCACGGATTTCCCAGGGAAAGCTGGGAGAGCAGCTCTGGAGGAGCCGGGGGACCTGGGGCTAGAATTCTGCCGGAATCCAAGGGGAAGCGCAGAGGGAGGAGGAGGAGGAGGAGGAGGAGGAGGAGGAGTCTTGGGATTGTGCCAGGAATGCTCCGGGAAAAGAGGAACTGGAGCTCCTGGAGCCATCCACTCCAGATTCCCACGTGGAGATAGGATGGGAGCCAGGGAATGATCCCAAAATTTGGAATTCTGCTGGATGAGCAGCGGGAAGGCGGAGGGGAGGGGGGCCCATCCCGCTGGGAAGAGCTCCAGTATTCCCGCCGTTGGAGGCTGGGGTCCTTCCGGCTGAATCCCAACTGGGAATTCCCTGTTTTTTCCCTTCCAGTCCCTGTTTGAGCGCCAGGGAATGGCGCATCCCGGGGTCCTGGCGGGAACGGAGAAGCCCCACGTGTCCCTCCGGAAGGGAATTCCACGGACCAAGTCTGTAGGTGAGGAAAAATCCCAGGAGAATCCCTTTGGGAATGAGGACGGAAAGGTCCCCGTGGGATGTGGAGCTGGGTGGCTGCAGCTCTTGGATTCTGGAGTATTCCACGGAATTCCACGGAATTCTGGCTTGGAGGGATGCCTGGCCCTGCTCAGGGTGGAAGGTGGGACTGGAGAATCTCAGGAGAGAATTTTGGGAGAGCATTCCAGGGGGCTCTGCCACCCCCAGTGTTGGCACTGGGAATTCCCATTGGGAATGGCACCTCTGGATCTGGGAATGCTGGAGCTGGGGCTTAGGAGGAGACACCTGGATGTGGGGGATCCTTGAGCTTATCCCAAAATATTTGTGGAGCCTCTGAAGCCAAAAATCCAGCTGAGGTGGATCCTGGACTTTGTTCCCAAAAATTTCTGGTGTCACCAATCCCAAAATCCATCCATGGGAAGTCCATGACCAAATTCCAGAAGGTTCTTGGTGCTGCCAAATCCAAAATCCAGCTGTGGTGGATCCTTGAGTTTATTCCTAAAGATTTGTGGAGTCTCCCAACCCAAAACCATCTCTGGTGGGTCCTTGGATCTGTTCCAAAGTTTCTGGTGTCACCAATCCCAAAATCCATCCATGGGAAGCCCTTCCCAGGGAGGTTTGGAGTCAACATCCCTGGAGGAATCCAAAGAATTCCTGGAATTCCACTCTGGGATCGAGCACAGCATGGATTGATGCCCTTGGAATTCTTCCACAATTTCAGTAATCTGGGAATTCTGTGTTCATACTCCCGTGAGAATTCCCAGCACATCCCGGGTATCCCTGACCTTCCCAGCAATTCCCAGCCCGTGCAGCCAAACCCCACCTCCCCCCGGAATAAAAAAAAAAAGGGGGAATTAAAAGCATTCCTTGAGGAGAGCTCAAATCCCAGTGGGAGAATCCCTGCTCCAAGCAGGAATGGCCACGGCCGCCACCACAGCACATCCCGGGAAAATAAAAATCCAGGGAAAAAATCCAGGATCCATCCCCACGGTGGGACAACCCCGGGCCAAAAACCCGAAGCAGCTCCTGGAAGAAACCATTCCCGTGAAATTCCAGGGAAACCGGGGATGGAAGGAGGCGGAGAGGGAGGGGATTGGGGTTGGAATTTAGAAGTCCTTGAGCTGTCATTCCACACCCACGGCCGGGAGCTGCGCAGTCGCTGATTCCAGGAAAAAAAAAATCCCTGCACGGGCGAGGAAGGGGCTGGAAAAGCAGGAAAAGCTGGGATTGGGTTTTTTCTTTTCGGGAAGAAACGCTCCCTGGCATTTGGGTGTTCCGGCAGCGCTGCAGATTCGCAGGGAGAGAAGATTAAAATATTCCAGGGAAAATTCTCGGGATAAAGTGGTTAACCCCTGACTAACTGGAAAAGGTTTCAGGAAAAAAATCCGGGATAAAGGGGGTTAAACCTCCACTGGGTGGGAAAAATGTGGAAGAAAATATTAAGAATATTGCAGGAAAAATTCCCAGGAAAGAGGTGATTAACCCTTGCCTGGCTGGAAAAAAATAATTGGGAGAAAAGGTCAAAAAAGATTCCAAGAAAAATTCCCGGGATAAAGAAAATATTAAAAATATTCCAGGAAAAATTCCCTGGATAAAGGTGGTTAACCCTCCGCTGGCTGGGAAAAAAAAGTGGAAAAGATCAAAAAGATTCCAGGAAAAATTCCTGGGTTAAAGGGGGTTAACCCCTGACTGACAATTGAGAGTAAAGATCAAAAAAGGTTCCAGGAAAAATTCCTGGGAAAAAGGGAGTTAAATCTCCACTGGGTAGGAAAAAAGTGGGAGAAAACATTAAAAATACTTCAGGAAAAATTCCCAGGATAAAGGTAGTTAACCCCTGGTTGGGGAAAAAAAAAAGGGAGAAAAAAATCAAAAGTATTCCAGGAAAAATTCCCAAGATTAAGGCGGTTAACCCCTGGCTGTCTGGGGAAAAAGGGGAAAAGATCCAAAAGATTCCAGGAATAATTTCGGGATGAAGGTGATTAACCCTCTGCTGGCTGGGAAAAATAATTGGGAGAAAAGATCCAAAATATTCCAGGAACAATTCCTGGGATAAAAGTGGGTAACCCCTGACTGGCTGGGAAAAAAAACTGGGAGAAAAGATCAAAAATATTCCAGGAAAAATTTCCGGGATAAAGGTGGTTAACCCTATGCTGGCTGGAAAAAAGAAAGCAGGATGGGAGGAATATTTGGAGGAAAATGGGAAGGAGCGGGGGGAGGGGGTGGGAAGATAATTCCTGTCAGACTTCCAAGATTTCTGCCGGCGCCATCTGCTCCGGCAGCGGAATTAAAAACCCTCCGGAGGCTGCGGAGCTGCCGCGGCTCCCGGAGAGAATTCCAGAGGCTGGAGCTGCTGCCGTGAGAGGGATGGGAGGGATTTGTGAGCCCTCCGGAGAATTGGGAATATTGGGGAGGGTGGGGCTGGGAAGTGTCCCGGTGTTAAGGTGACATCCAAATTTGGAATCCTGGGATGGTTTGGGTGGGAAGGATCTTGGAGATTCCTGAATTCCAGCCCGTTCCAAGGGCAGGGACACTTCCCACTGTCCCAGGGTGTTCCCGCCGGCCTTGGGCACTGCCAGGGATCCAGGGGCAGCCACGGCTCCTCTGGGAATTCCCTGGGCACCAAAAACTAGAGATTCCCAATGCTGGGCACCAAAATATTGGAATTCCCATCCCTGGGTTCCAGAGGATGGAGATTCCCATTCCTGGAGACCAAAGGATGGAGATTCCCATTTCTGGACACCAAAGGATGGGAATTCCAATTCCTGGGCTCCAGAAGATAGAGATTCCTAACCCTGGACACCAAAAATTGGGAATTTCCACCCCTGAGCTCCAAAGGATGGAGATTCCCACCCCTGGGCTCCACAGGATGGGAATTCCCATCCCTGGCCTCCCCCTCCCTCGTCCTGAATTTGCACCCTCCTGCCCCAGGTGGGTTTTCTGGGATTTGTTCCCTCATCCCAGCCTTAGGAAGCAGCAGGATCATTCTCCACCCCTAAGGAATGCCCAGAATGAGGTTTTCCAGGGATTTGGGCTGTTGTGGCAATGGAACTTCGTGTTTTCCTTGGAAAATAATTCCATGGAACATGCCTGGAACGGCTCCAGGGGTGCCAGGCTGCACTGGGAGCGTCATTCCCATTCCCAGGAAGTCATTCCGGATGCTGGGAGCTGGTCCTCACTGGTCCTTACTGGTGGCTCCATTTGGATTCCAACTGTTTATTCCCAAGCTCTGGAATTTGTCCCGTGGGAAGCTCCCAAGGCTCCGAGGGGAGTGGAGAGCCAGAATTCCATGGAAAACAGCAAAGGCATGGGATGATTTGGGGTTGAAAATCCCTGGGAATGGGAGGGCATCCTTTTCCCAGAGGATATTCCCACTTCTCCCGTTCCCTCCTAAGAGCCTGGGAGCATCTTCCAGAATTCCAGATTCACCGGGAAGTAGAAGGTTTGGACACTCTGGACAACCTTTCCTGGGACACAGGAGACAGGGAATGGTTTGGGTGGGAATCTGGAATGGTTTGGGTGGGAATCCTGGAATGGTTTGGAGATCCTAATCCCATGCCATTCCTGCTCCTTCCATGGGCAGGGACACATTCCACTATCCCAGATTTCTCCAGCCTGACCTTGGACACTTCCTGGGATCCGGGGACAGCGACAGTGGCTCTGGGAATTCTGTCCCAGAGCCGGATGTTCTGGATCTGCTCCCTTCTAGGGATCTTTGAGGATCCTTTAGGGATCTTTTTGGAAGGACAAATTCCCTTGGGAATTCCAGGAGCATCTCCAGGCTCCAACTGCTGCAAGGGGTGGAGCCCAATCCCAAAATTCTTGATCCTGCCCCAGCATTCCAGAGGATCTCTGGTGGCTTTTGTTCCCCTCTGGAGATTCCCGGGCAGATCCCAGCATTCCATGGAAAGTGGATAAAGCTTGGTTCAGGACACTGGGAATGGCTTCCCACAGGGAAAGGATGAATGGGATTTGGGAAGGAATTCCTGATGGGGATGGAATTCCCAGAGAATCCCTGGATCCGTGGCAGTGTCCAAGGAAAGGCTGGAGCACCCTGCGCTAGCACGAAGTGTCCCTGCCCCTGGAATGGGATTGGGATGGGATTGGGATGGGATTTGGGGTCCCTTCCCACCCAAACCATTCCATGATTTTTCCATGGGAAGAACTCCCAGACTGTGGAGGCTGTGGAATCTCCTTCCCTGGAGATATTCCCGATCCAGCCGGACACATCCCTGAGGAACATTCCCGAAGCCATCTCCAATGGCTCCTACCCCATTCCATGGTGGCTCCGAGCTCCCTTTTCCAGGGAATCCTGCCCAGATCCGGGAACCAAGGTCACACCTGGGAATGGCCGGGAAACCGAGGGATGATCCGGGAATGATCCCAAGGCTTTGGCTCCGCTGCTGCCATGGGGAGCTGCTCCAGGCCTGGAATGCTGGGTGGGAATGAACGTGGAATTCCTGGGATGTGGTTTTTCTGTAGTGTCCCTTCCACTTGGTCATTCCTTGGATGTTATTCCCCATGGCATTCCCTGAAGTTGGCAATTCCTGGGATCTGGTTTCCCATAGTTTTCCCTACATACGTCAATTCCTTGGATGTGTTTTTCCATGGTATTCCCTGACCATGGCAATTCCTGGGATTTGTTTTTCCATGGTATTCCCTGCATTTTGCAATTCCTTGGATGTGATTTCCCCATAGATTTCCCTACCTTTGACAATTCCTTGGATTTGGTTTTCCAGAGTCCCTTCCACTTGGCAATTCCTTGGATGTGGTATTCCCTGCATTTTGCAATTCCTTGGATGTGGTTTCCCATGGTGTCCCCTCCTCATTTAGGGAAAAATGGAGGAGAGATGGAACCGAGGGCTGGATCCATGGATTGGGTGTCCCAAATTCCTGCCTGATCCTGCAGCCAAGCCCAGGACATTCCAGAGGAAAGATCTCTCTTTCCCACTGGATTTCCTGCCCTGGCTCAGCTGGACACCACATTCCCAGGAGCTGTTCTCCAATGTCACATCCTGGCACATTCCAGGCCCAAGGATGGAGCTTGGATCTTCCTAAATATCCCCATGTCACCTCCCAGCCATTCCCAGAAATATCCAGAAAGGCAGGACTGGGGGTTTGGGTTTTTTTTGGAATCTTCCTTTCAGAACATTCCACAGCTCCACCTAGAGCAGGATCCCAGATTCCCAAGGGAAAAAGGGCAGGGATTTGGGATTGTGCTCCCGAATTCCCCCTGCTGGCCTCAGCTCTGGGATTAAAAAAAAAAAAAAGCTTGGAAAAGGCACATTTTCCATGGCTTTGTCCAGGCTCCCTTTGAACCTGTTCCGTGCTGCCGGTTCTTTATTCCCACTGCACATCCCCAATTCCCAAAAATAGCCCAGTTTCCAGCACGACCAACAGCATGGGATGGAATTTCAGTGCCAAATTCCTCCCTTTTGTCCCCATTGGATTCTGCCTCGGGTGGAATCGCTGACGGATTCCGGGCGGAGCTGCCGGAGCCTTTCAGTGCCACTGGAAGAGCATTTCCCATAAAGGAAAAAAAGCTTCAGAGGCCAAAAAAAAAAAAAAAAAAAAAAGGAAAAAAAAAAAGAAAAACCAAATCCTCTCCGGAGCGGTTTGGAAGCTTGGGAAGAGCGGAGCAGGGATTGGGAAGGAGGAATTTTCCTGAAGGAAGGGTGAGCACGGCGGATCCGGGCTTGGGAATGAGGCTGGAGCTGGGAATGGAGGGAGGGAATTGTGGCCTGAACGGATTTCAGGATCGTGGAATGGCTCAGCTTGGGGAGGCCCTTAAATCATCCCAATCCATCCCTGGTTTTTTTTCCCTGCTTTTCCACCCAAATCCTCGCGGCGCCTCTGAGTATTCCCTGAAAAAGCAGGAATTCCTGCTAGACCCTGCCGGGCTCAGTCTGGCGCTCGGGAACAGATGTCAGCCCTGGGGAGAGCGGGAAGTGTGACGGGAGCCGCGCCCGTGCCGGTGGTGGCACTTGGATGTCTGGCACGTTGGCGGCACTCCCGTCACCGGAGCTGCTCGGGAAGGGGTGGGAACAACACTCCGGGGGAGCTGATCCCATGGGAATGCGGCTGCGGGGAGGAATCGTGGAATGGTTTGGATTGGGGTGACCGCAGAGCTCGTCCCATTCCCAGCCTTTCCGTGGGACACCTCCCGCTAGCCTGGGGTGCTCCAGCCTGGCCTCAGACACTTCCAGGGGCAGCCACGGCTCCTCTGGGAATTCTGGCTGGTTGCTTCAGTCTCGGAGCTTTCCCTGGAAGTTGCTCCGAGCCTTTCCTGGTGAGGCTTGGAAAGAGGAAAAGTCTCGGGAGCAAAGTGGGATGGGAGGAACAACCCCAGCCACTTCCCAGATTGTCCTGCTCTGGGAATTCTCTGGGAATTTCCTCTTCAGTGCTCTCTCTGTTTTCCAGGTGGAGATGAGAAATTCATCCCCGATTCCACTGTTTTCCTTCTTTTCTTTCCCTGTCTTTGCTCTTTTCCTTGTTTTCCATGTGAAGAAACTCATCCCTGATAGCATTTCTCTCCTTGTTTTCCAAGTGGAGACAAGGAACTCATCCCTGACTCCATTTCTCTCCTTGTTTTCCAGGGAAAGACAAGAAATTTCTCCCTGACTCCAGGGCTTTCCTTGTTTTCCATATGGAGATGTGGAACTTATCCTTGGCTTCTCTTTTTTCCTTGTTTTCCAAGTGGAGACCAGGAACTCATCCCTGACTTTGCTCTTTTCCTTGTTCCAGGGGAAGACAAGAAACTCATCCCTGATTCCATTGTTTCCCTTGTTTTCCAGGGAAAGAGAAGGAATTCATTCCCTTACTTTACCTCTCTCCTCATTTCCCATCAGGGGACCAAAAACCCATCCCTGATTCCGTTTCTTCCCTCATTTCCCAGCTGGAGACGACAAACCCATCCCTGATTCCATTGTTTCCCTTGTTTTCCATGTAGAGATGAGAAACCCATCCATGATTCCATTTCTTTCTCTTGTTTCCCGGCTGGAGACGACAAACCCATCCTTGCTTCCATTGTTTCCCTTAGTTTCCAACTGGAAACAAAAACTCATCCCTTCTTCCATTGTTTCCCTTATTTTACAGCTGGAGACAGAAAACTCGTCCCTGATTCCATTTCTCTCCTCATTTTCCAGCTGGAGACAAGGAACACCTCCTTGATTCCATTGTTTCCCTCATTTCCCAGCTGGAGACCAGAAACCCATCCCTGATTCCATTGTTTCCCTCAGTTTCCAGCTGGAAGCAAAAACTCATCCCTGATTCCATTGTTTCCCTCATTTCCCAGGTGGAAAAAAGGAACCCATCCCTGATTTTATTGTTTCCCTTGTTTCCAGCTGGACAGAAGGAACCACATCCCTGATTCCATTGTTTTTCTTGGGAAGACAGGAA
>VZTB01014662.1:309797-330111 GCA_013397245.1 Thryothorus ludovicianus | reverse complement strand
GTGACTTCAAAAATATATATATTTCTCATGTTTTTGTAATACTGTATGCACATCCAACTATTAAAATAACACATGGAAATACACATGAATAGGCAGAACTGTGTAAATAAATCCATACTGAGTTATCAGTTTGCATTTTTGAGAGCAGAAGAATTTTCTCTGGTGACTCTCTCTAAAGTTAATAACCAAACATTATTTCACCATAAGTTGTTTTAAATTTATTTTAAAGAAAACATTTAAACACAGTAACAAGACAAAAGAAATTGAAAATGCTTATTTCCATGAATAATACCTCCAAATGTTACCTATGGGATGTGTCTTTCCAGTTCTGAGGCAAGGAAGGACATACTACTCTTAAAATTTTCTTGAACTCCATGCTCTGATCATTGCACACAATAACAAAGCTCAAAGCACCCAGGGAGTGGAAGAGACCATTGAATGAATGCCTTGGTAAATGTAGCAAATGGTGAAAATCACTGGCTGACTGCACGTTGGCTAAAGTAAAATAAATATATCTTTTCATGGGGGAAACAAAGGGTGGGTCGGCCTGCAGGGAATCTGACAACACAGGTACATCTTACTGCAACAGCTTCTTACTGGATGAAGGAATTAGGACAAGCTGCAGGACGAGAGCAGAGGCCCAGCTGCTGTGAGATGTTCCCCCTCCAGAAATTACTTGTCAAAAACTGAATTTTTCCCTCACTTTCACACAGAGCCTGGGTTCTGCCAGATTTTACTTGACTTGGAAGAGGCAGGTGGGAGGGTCCAGAGGAAATGCACTTTGGTGGCTCCTCCCCAAGTACCATCATGTATGTGCTACACCTCCACCTCCCAGTCACGTACAAAGAGTCTTTTTATGTTTTGGATCCTTGTGTGGTTACAAAATGGGGAGTAGTCTCCAGGTTGGAGAAGAAGAGTGATATGGTATTAAGCTGTTAAGTAGTGGGGTGATAAAGCCAGCATTACTTACCAGGTTTAAATTCCACGCTGTAGTGATAATTAGATAACTATCCAGGGAGAGCACCAAATCCCATGAAATAGCACAGAAAGGCTTAGATCTAAAAGTAAACTCACATTGTACTCAAATACAAGAGTAAGTCAAAGCATGTGGGCTGCTTTGTGAAGCAGATGGATAAAAATGTGGTTAAGAGAGGAAGATGATTTGGATGTTGGAGAGGGGGCTGGCAGGCTGCCTATGTTAGTGATGCTAAGGAGTGCTGGAACACTTGATAATTTCAGAGCAAGTTAGTTTGCCACAGCTTACAACCTGCTCAGCACTGGGGAGAGAGCTTGCTCTGTCTTCTCATCAGTATGTGATACGGAATAATCACAGTGGTTACCTAACAGTGATGAAAAGCTGCAACAGCTAAAGGAAGGAGACTGCAAATCTGATTGAATGTGGGCATTTCAGGTTTGGAAATATGTGCTACCTACTAAAATGAGCTATCGACTAATTCTGAAAGAAATGTTATATGGGCTTAATGTTCATCTTCATCCACACTATAATGAGAAGGATTAGACTGGCTTCCATATGTGGAATATTTATTTCAGCAATACGGGAAAATGTATTTCCCTAATATTTTTTCTGTATGCACAAGGCCCTAAATTTTACAGATGTGATTAATGTTTTAATTTGCTGTTCTAGTGGGATACAAGTTTACCATACAATATAAATTACTTACAAAGAAATTTGCTTATATGGAGTTTAATTCACATGCTGTTTAGCCACCATGTGTGGTATAGCTTTGCCTTCTCTATGGGACCAAGCAGTTGTGCAATTGATTTGCAAAATAAAAAACAGGCGGGTTGCACAAAGCATTTCTTAACAACCTAAACCAGAATGTTGATGAAGCAAACTTGTGCCATAATTAGTGTTTATTTTAACATGAATTGGTAAGCAGGATATTAATTGCAAATTGTGAATTGGATTCCTGACACAAATCATTCTGATTAGCCAGTATTTAAAAAAAATTGTCTTGTCTATTATATACATTTTTGTAAATCTTGTTTACACAGAAAAAAAAAAGACAAATTAAATACATGCCCCAAATAGCAAACATTGACATAGTTCTTAGGTTAATTGCTTGAGGATCCCTGGAATGTGAATCCAACCCCTGGCTGCAATAATATTTTAAAATAAAAAAAAACAAACAAAAAAAACCCCCAAAACAATCTCAGAATATGTTTTATTTTTATTTACTTTTCATCAAACAGCTGAAAATAACACAGCCTCGGAATGTTATACACTGATACATGCTCTCTGGCCTACCAGTAGTGAAGATAAAGTCTTCCACAGTTCATGGGGCACCAAATGTATCTGGGCTCTGCAAGACCAGGCAGAGTAACTATCTAAAGTGACAACAGTGACTTAAAGTCTGTGTCATTTGGACACAGCAGTTTTGATGTACCAAATATTTTACTAGTTCTAATGTGAATAAACTTTCTGTCTGGGGATCCAAAGACTTTTGCTAATGGGCTTCAGAAAGTACCTTCAGAAAGTACTGAGAGCTGTATTCTCTGGAGAAGTATCCCCCAGTAAAGACCCTTGTTCAGAACCTTATTTTGTGATCTAATATAATTTTTCTAAACACTTTTAATGTCAAATACAACAGTAATGTTCAGATAGTTTAGGAAATTAAATGGAAAGCTCCCTGGCCTGAAACGTTACAAGCATTTCCAACCTCCTTTATTGAGGCAAACCCTTTGCTTCATCTGGTTCTTCTTCTCAGGGTCAGGATTAAAAGCATGAGAGACAGAATTCTTGTTTGGACTTTGTTGTTTATTATTTCTTATCTTAGTTTACAGCCTCACTGACCATGAGTGCTTCTACATGCTAAGTTAACAGAGCAAAAAAGGAGAACAGAGTAATGTCTTCAAGGTCTTTTTAAGCCTAAATTATGCAATTATGAAATGCCAACTAGTTTATTTTTATTTTTAACCCAATAACTAGCTACCCATGTCCCACACTGTGGACTTTTCTAACCAATCACACAAAATTACCCAAACTCGTGAAGAAGAAGACTATGCCCTAAAACCTCCATCTTGTTACATATATATTACTATATCCCAAAATCCCAAACTCTAAGTCTTTCACCCTGTGAGATAACATACTTCTATTCAACTACACACTCACAGACTCAGTGCTATCTCTCAGCTTTGGAAGCCTTTTCCATGGCCTCTGGCCAAATGTAGTGTATCTTTGAGGATCATTCTCTGTCAGCACAGAAAGTCTGAAATTCTCTGTGTCCAGGGTTCCAACACTTTACAAAAATGGAAAGACAAAATATCAGTAGTATTTAGGGCCAAAGGCTATTTTCATTGCTTTGAAATTTCATTGCTTTGATTTCATTGAAATCCAATGGAGTCTTACTCCTGATTTCAGCAGACAAAGGATGTATCACTTTGTTAGGTGTTTTACATCTAAGACAAATCCCCTATAATTTTTCATGGGGAAGACAGGTCAACCAAAATCAGAGTGAATCTTCTCATCAGGTAGAGATGCTGGTCTGGCAACTGTGCACTTCGAGACACTTTGTTTCACACTTGTAATAGCTTTCCAAAGCCCTAGACTTGAGGTAGTAGAGGTTTTAATTTAAGTATCAGGAAAGATAAACTTACATGAACTGTTAAAAGCAAAACTTCTCCTCTATTGACCCATAAATAGCACCCACAAATAGCACTGCTCTGGTAGACTACATGATGACCCTCCACCTTTCTCCATTCTCTCCTTCCAAACAGGGTGTGAACACCAGTGTGTTCATCTGTGCTACAGCCAAGGTAATCTGATCTCATCTATTCACCACGTGTACAGCCATTATGTGTATAGAGTAATTAACAAGGCAAATATGGTCATAGAAAATACAAAACAGAAACCCTTTTGTTTCTGTAACTACTTCAGTAGGAGAGTGGAACTTGTTTTCAAGCTTTGTCCTATCTAATGCAATGTAAATACAGTATTCAGCATTTTTGTCCATTTCATTAAGCACTGCTCATTTCAATATAAGCCTTATTAGCTAATTAAACTATTTAATTAGTTATACTTGAGTTGCATTAAATTGCAATCACTTGCATCTGTTTTAACAGAAGATGTATTTCATATGTGTCCACAAATGCTGGTATAAAATATTATTCCAGCTAGAATCCAGTGTAACTGGACAGCTTTCCTGAGCATTTCAGCTTTCCTGAATATTTCAGCAAGTAATCTTAATTCTTTCTAAATAGCTGCATGCTAATAATCACATTGCAGAAACATCACATGAATAATGACATTAAAGACTAAGTTAATGGTGAGGATATGGGCTAACATGGACAGGACTTGGGTTAAAATGGATTTTACTTCACACATTTCAGGGTACATTATATATAGGGATATGTGTCTTTATACAGTAAAATTTATCTCCACCTAAACTCTAGCCTTCGTATTCAATAATACTCTACATTTCTTTTTTACTTGGCAAAAAACATCCAGACTCTTATTTAGTCTGATGTCATGTGACACAAGGGAATTTGACAAGGGATATAGGACATTTCACCAGCCTGACTTAGGGTAGACTGACTAAATCACTGCCATGGTGTTCATTCCATTTATGTCCTCTTTGATAATCTCAAAAAGGGCAGAGTAGGACTGCAGTATGCACTCACCAGTCAGAGGTATGCATTCAGATTTCAGTTCAGCTGCATGAATGCAGGTGTTAAAGGTCATTGGAGATCCCTAATGGTCATCCACCAGCCTCCAGCTGCCAGGCTAGAGGTCTGGCCAGCTCCAGATTTTCTGTATATTGCAGGGCAGCTCCATACGCAGCTCTTGAGTGTAGCAGGGATTTTTGTTCAAGGATATGGGGACAATCATCACAACTTCTTCCTGACTGTGCATCTTGTGCATGATACTGCCATTAGCTAACACCTCATGTGGAGGTAAGCACTCTCATATCATCTCTCAGTAGATATGGTGCTCTGAAATCATGCTGACTGAGTTGTTTTTTGGGGTTGATTTTTTTTTGTTTTGTTTTGTTTTTTTTTTTTTTAGAGAGCCAGTTACATATGTACTAGATGAAAGTCTCCTCTTTAGCATCTTATTCCAGAAAGTCATGAAGAATAGGCATTATTCATTTTTAACGTTCTGACTAAGCTCTTTCCTTGATTTGAATCCCAAATTTTTGA
This sequence comes from Thryothorus ludovicianus, assembly GCA_013397245.1. Classification (NCBI taxonomy): domain Eukaryota; kingdom Metazoa; phylum Chordata; class Aves; order Passeriformes; family Certhiidae; genus Thryothorus; species Thryothorus ludovicianus. Next base: position 324,951 of record VZTB01014662.1, on the reverse strand, counting down.
AACACTCAACATGCTTGAATTGATGCTGTGTAAAAGTAATGCATCTGGATATCTAGGTTTTATTTTCATTATATTTTTTTTAGAACCAAAATTGTCATGGCTACACACTGCAAAATAATTGTTTTAAAAAAACCCATGTTTTGGCATCATCAGTGAGAACCAAGGCTTATCCAGACAAAAAGTGGAAGAACCAAAGTGCTGGAGACCCACACCATTATCTGCAATCACTCTTATGCTTTAGATTTTGGGACCCAAGAGTTAAATAGTCATTTTAGTCTAACGATGAAGGTGGAGTTTATTTGCACAATGAATTATTAATTTTCATTTTAAGCTCAATCCAATTCGTGTTAATTGAGGTTTGCCTTCCATGTGGGCTTGGTTTTTGGTCAGGGGAAAAATGTAGGCAAAATAAGATTAGATTTTCAGAAGCCTATGTAACAACTACTCATGTTCGCAGCACCACTTGGGTGGGTAACTGACAACTGTCTAGGGCAACTAATGTCTATGGAAAAAGTTACTTAATTCTGAAAATAGAACTTTTGAAAATTTAGACAGATTTAATGTATTTTGTGTGCCAAATCTTTAAAAAAATAAAAAAAGAAAAAATGAAAATGTTGTTGCAGTCTTCAATATAGAACTGTAAGTCAATGATATAAAGGAGGATTCATGCTAATTGAGGTATAAAAGGTATATTTAGTACATATTGTCTTGTTCTATAAGTTTCAGAAGGTCCAAGAAGCTTTGGAAAGGTGGTTATTGTTTTTTTTTTTAGAAAACTATTCTCTATTATAAAGATTATATAGAAAACCTGGCACATATTAAGAAATGAAAAAAAAAAAAAATTGGCAGAAATACATGTTAGGGGCTAGCAGACTGTGTACAGCAAGCTAAGGGCAAAATATAATCAAAAGTTTGATGCTGACATCCAGGAGGAGTGAAGCGTGTTGAGATCTTCTCAAAAAATGACCAAAATTTTCTCTGATAAACCAATTGCAAATGTAAATGTAAAAAAGGAGCACTCATTCATCAGCTAATTTTGTTTCCTCCAAGGCTCCACAGAAATAACAAATCTATATATCTCACTTTAGTAAATATACTATAATAAATAAGCATCATTTCTACCTCTTCATGATCATGCACTCTCTTTCTGAAATATTTTTGTCTTCATACATCATGGTGGGTACAGCACTCAAAGAGCAGGTAGGGATCATCAGAATCCTAAGCATTGTCTTGAAGACCACGATTCATTTTTATCTGGCTAATTTGCAAATATTCTGACAATTTGTGTCAATATAAAAGTGACAGAAGCACTGTTGTATAAATGTTACAAGAATTTGTGGATTTTAGAATGTATGAACATTTTCTCTTACAAATAAAATCATTCAACTTGGAAAAAAGAGACCTAGGCATTTTCATATGTATATATGAAATGCAATCTTTGTGTACAAATTCCATCCTGAGTATTTTAACTATATAAAAGTTTTATATAGATCATAATGTATTTCTAGTATTTTATCTTCCTTCTTATCAATTTATTTATATCAGAAAATGTTAGCAAATTTTTCTTTGTTTTGTCATAACATACTCGAGTCATCAAAGTAAATCCCACTGCCTGTGATGAACAGTTTAAACATAATCTCAAAATTTAACAAGGCTTGCTTGTTAAAGAATATGAACTTTTGTGAATAAGTGTTTATGAGACAATAATAGAAATAAGATGGAGATAATAATGGAAAATCTTTTTGCAGTCTCAAAGAATTGACAAAGTAGTTTTGTGTTTCTTAATTTCAGTAGTTTTTGCTTTACAAATCAGAAATTCAGTATATAGAACTACCATCAATATATAACTATGCTAAATATATGGAGGCAAAAGGTGGATGAAGCAGAATAATTATTACTTGTATATGAATTTTTCATGAGGAACAAAAATTATAGAAGTTGCTAATTTTATAAAATCCATGACTATATCCAAATTTGCTTTAATTAAATTATATTTTCTCCAAAGCTGTTGCTACAAAAATCAAGTCTTTAAATTAAGGATTTATGCTGACCAAAGAATAATGATGTATCTATAAAAAATAAGAAAACAATCACAAAAAATACAACTTTACAACAAAAATAAAATCTTTTTCTCATCCTTTCTCCTTGTCCTGTGCTTCTCTTTACGTTTTAATGGAGACAGAGGTCTAGGTTAATATAGTGCTTTTGTAAGGCAAGAATAACCAATAACATAATCAGATAAACAGAAGAAAGTGAGTAGGATGGTGAAATAACTGTCCATGCACACACTATGCTCTGCCTTCAATATCCTTTAACTATGTACCAGACCTCTTGTGTATTTAAGCCAGGTCACCAATAGTCTCTGATCTAAATTGAACCAGTGACCTAAGTGTGAGAAGCTGAGGAAGACAACTTGAAAATACAAGCTGAATACAACTTGGCAATACAACTTGAAAATTCAGACATCAGTATGATGTGGAAGATAATATGGCCTTCTTTAGCACCATGGGGGTCAACAGTAGTCTAACCAATGTCTCTATTTTAGAAAACAATTCTGCTTTGAGAGTAGCATTGCTTAAAAGAGAAAATTAAGTGCTTATTTAAAGCGATTATATTTTGTCTTCTCTAAGAATTGAGGGGCAAATATGTTTAATTACTAGCATTTTTAAGAAAGCATCTTTCCTCTCCTTCCTAAGTGGATTTGATCCATAAAGGACAGTTAGATCCATGAGATCACATTGCTTTGATTTATGGTGTTTTATATAGAAGGCAATCCTCCCAATCAGGATAAACCATTGTGATTTTTATGATCTACAGCATAAGAAAACAAAACTGAATAGTACATAGGCAACATGCAGACTGTTATCTTCATGCCTTACTTCCTCCCCCTAACCCTGGTAAGTGCTAGAAAAGTGCTTCTTCTATTCCCAACCACTGTTTCCTGTGAAAGCAATAGCTTCATTTGTTTTAGGGAAGAGGGGAATAACAGAGTCTACTGCTTAGTGCCCACCAGTAAATTTATCACTCCAGCTTTTTGTTTATTGCATTTGTGTTCTGGTAGCCTTTGGTTTTACATATATTTATATATATGTATGAAGAGCAATAGGGCTGTTTATGTCTTCCCTCAGAAATGTTGTCTGGTAGAATCACTGCTCCTGAAGGATTGTGGTAATGTTGCACAGAGATTACATAGTTACTTAATAATTTCCCAGGGATAGAAGAAGAACCAGGAATACTTAAACTTGTCTTGCAGTGCACTTCATAATCTATTCTTTTGAATAGTACTACAGAAAATTTTTGCAGCACCTGGAGTGTTAAATACTTTGATCTACTCCAGGGAAGGTTAAAAATGAGGAATGATGTGGAAGTCTAAACATAAATATAATAAAGGCCAGTCCTCAAGACATATTGAAATTAATATAATGCCAAACAAATCCAAAATGTTCAGGCAACGTTGCAGCCAGGATGTATATGTTTGGGTTTGCATACAGTGCTCAAGAGCTCTGATTTCAAAGACAAGGATTGGAGTAAGAGCACACTTTATATAACATACAAGAAGACTAATTATTTTTATACAACAAACTACTTAATGCTCAGAACTGGAGGAGACTGAGGGAGAGACCTCATTTCATTATACAACTTCCTCCCACGGGGAAGAGGAGGGCAGGCACTGATCTCTTCTTTGTGTTGACCAATGACAGGACATGACGAAATGGTCTGAAGTTGAGTCAAGGGAGGTTTAGGTTGGATATTAGAAAAATTCTAATTCTTCATCCAGAGGGTGGTTGGGCACTAGAAGAGGCTCCCCAGGGAAATGGTCACAGCACCAAGCCTGACAGAGTTCAAGAAGCATTTGGACAGTACCTGTTGAGACTCTTGTTGATCCTCATGGGGCCCTTCCAGCTTGGCATATTCTGTGATTCTGTGACTCAGGATTATTCATGTTGCTGCCTATGCCTCCTCTTGCCAGGCCCAATAGCCCAGCCAGCTGAAGGCCACATCCTGCACTGGCCTTCACCATTTGTGCAGGTCCCTCCAATGTCTCAACACTGAACAAGCACAGGGTCTCCTGGCAGAACCCAAGTGAGGGGTGAAACCTCTGCAACGGCGCAGTAGCACTCAAACTTTCTCATGAACTCTTAAAAGTACATCCTGCCAATGAGATAAGGTTTATGCCATAGTTTCCTCCCACTCATCAAGTTTTCATTTTTTTCTAAAAGAGCACTTTTAGGTTCATTTAGATTGGAATCATCAAATCCAACAGCTAACTTGTCCCTAAATGTCATATCTACATATCTTTTAAGTACCTCCAGTGATGATGACTCCACCACTTCCCCAGCCAGCCTGTTCCAATGCTTGACAATCCTCAGGGTAGAAGAAATATTTCCCAATATCCAGTCTCATCCTCACCTGATGCGATTTGAGGCCACTTCCTCTTGTCCTATCATTTGTTACTTGGGAGAAGAGACCAACCCCCATCTCATCTCAACCTCCTTTCAGAATAAGACTCCCCTCTAAGCCTGCTCTTCTCCAGGCTAAACAACCTCATCTCCCTCAGCTGCTTCTCATAACACTTGTTCTCTACACTCTTCAGCTTCCTTGCTCCTTGGACACACATTGATCATATTTAGTCTGTCCCAGCAAAATCTGTCTCTGGAGTGAAAATTTGAGCTGGCTCCTGCAACCAAGCCAGATCAGGAAGGCAGCTCGCTTGTATCCAGGCCTGAAGTGAAGGCCTTTGGGCAGAAGGTGTCTTAAAAGCCTTTGACTCGCTTTTTGAATTGGGGTGAGAGATAAGGACAAGCATCTTCAAGCCCTGTTTGCTAGTCATGCACTGTAAGAAAAGTAATTGCCACCACTCAGTCTCTCTCAGGCTGTTGTAAATTGTGTTCTCCCGCTCTTCATTCAGCAGACCAGAACTGACACAAGCTGTGGGAGACAGTGCTCGCACAGTTTTGCACCAACTGCATCCCTATTATTGCAATAGTGTTTAAGGTTTTATTAATCTCATCCCCCTCAGCCCCAGGACATGCTATTTAAAGGTGCTTTTTTTTTCTCCCTTTGAAAACTCTAAGAAGACTTCTCAGCCTCTCAGCTGGGTGATTTAAAAAGAAATGGCTTCTTAGTGTTTGGACATTTTTAGTCATTGGAAAGCTTCATATATGATAAAGTCCAAATCCTAATTTATGTTCCTTGGTGTCACACTAAGAGAACAAGAACTTCAGCTCTGCTGCTTCAAGGAATGTCTGTATGATGATGAGCAATACTTGTATGACCAGTCCTCAGAAGAAGCCACAAAATTATGCCAGTGATGGTTCTTTGTTGCTGATAAGGATGGTTGTTCCCTTCAGGACATCTTTGAATGCTTTGCAAGCGCTGGTAGAGCAAGTAGGATGGATGTATGTTGAAGAATTGCTTTGAAAATGAACAAACTTAAAAAGCTCGTGACCCAACCAAGTATTACAGATAGGTCTTGTGTACATCTGAGGAAAGAAAAGCCTAACCACTCTCATAGTGAAGAATTTCTTCCTTATATCGAATCTAAACCTGCCCTCCTTCAGTTTGATTCCATTCCCTGCCTTTTTTTCTTACTATATGCCCTTGTAAAAAGTCCCTCTCCAGCTTTCTTGTGGGCTCTTCAGCTGCTGGAAAGTTGCAATTAGGGCACCTCAATTAGGGCACTTTCTCAGGCTGAACATCCCTGCTTCTCTCAGGCTTCATAGGAGAGGTTCCAGCTCTGTGATCATCTTTGTGGCCCTGCCCTGGGCACTCTCAATCAGATCCAAGCCTTTCCTGTGCTGCAGACCCCAAATCCAGACACAGTACTGCAGGTGGGGTCTCAGTGGAGTAGTGGAGTAGTGGAGAAGAGGAGCAGGATCCCCTCCCGCTCCCTGCTGGCCACACTGCTTTAGGCACAGCCCAGGACATGACTGGCTTTCTGAGCTGGAAGCACATATTCATAATGCTTCCTCAACTTTAAAACTACAAAGCTATTGCATTTGCAATGCACGTTACAAATGAAATAATCATTTTCACATGAGTGTCTATCTTTTCTAATCTTATTTTAACATGAAGAGAAGTTGTATAGAGCCTTTAATAAGTTATCACTTTTGTCATAACACTCGCATGTCAAGTAATGCAAGAGCTACACTTTTCTATATGCTTCTATGTTGAAAACTATCCCCTCACGAAATGTTGCTGAATTCTCATCTGGTTTTCAGAAAATCAGGGGAGTGCTCTTGGTGAGGATGGTTTCTGGTAGGACTGGGACATTACATTCATTGTTATTTTCCTTCACACCTGTGTTTGTGAAGGGTTAAGTAGGTAATACAAAAGGGAGGTAGTCCTCTTAAAAAGGTTAAACTTCCCACTCTCAACAACCTGATATGTCTAATGTATGAGGTATCCTCTTTAAAAAGGTTGTTAAACATGAGTTTTGTTTACATATAATGTCATGCAGTTATCAGCATAATCAAAAACTTATTTAATCCTTTTCTAATTCTAAAGTGATTAGCAAGGGCTGAGAAATCACCTTATCTCACTAAAACACAGGTACGAACACAGAGTAAATATTTTGGTAAACAATTATTCTGCCCTTGCATATTCAGCAGTGTGCTAAATTATGCATAATCTTGCATAAGTAATAAGTGAAGGTAGCTTAAATTCAGGGTTTTTTTACCTGACCTATTTCTTTCAGTGCTGTTAGCTTCTTAAATCATGTATGAGCTTTCCGTAAGGCTTCAATGAGTAGTTCTAGTGGAGAGACTTCAGTAATAAATTTCAGGAGAAGACAAGTTTTTTGACAGGCATAATGCAACACATACAGAGTTTGGAACTCACACTCTGGGAATTTAGAGCAATCCTTGCAAAGCAGCTTTTCCCTGTTACATTAATAGAGAAAATGAAGTATGAAAGTCCTCAGGAATTACTGCTAGGTGTAATTTAAATAATTTACCAGAAGACAGTTCAGCACATGCATAGAACAGGGGCATACAGAGTTTGCCATAAGCAGTTTATAAATAAACTATATTCTGCTGAAGTAAGTCAGGCATAAATTATAACTATTCCTTTTGTGGCTATACTCTGTTCCTCATTGTAATAGTTATTTAAAAAAAAATCTGGGTTATGACCTTCTACTAGAAATCATAGGCTGTGCCTGCCTTGTACCTTGCTTATGAGCATGCTTACATTTAATAGTTTGGCTGCTATGAGATCAAAGTAAAATTACTATTGCTGTGGGAGAAAAAAAAAAGAGAAAGTGCATTACATTTCTATAAACAGAATCTAGGTAGAATTTTGTAGTTCAGTGGGAAAAAAAGTGTTCTGTGCCAAAGACCATTAACTAGCATCTGACCATTTCATGAAACACTTATGCATTTTGTTAATGTATTATTCTATTTCTAGCCTCAAGTGCTGAAAGTTAAAATGACAGAAGAACTTGAAAGTACCAATAGAAAAAATGAAATTAAGATGCTAGGGAGTATGGAGAGGGCAAAGAATGTTTTAAACACCCTTGTAGAAACTGGATGGCTCCTATTTCTGCACAGGAGCTGCAGCCCTAATTGTTAGGGCTATTAAGGACTGTTACCATTTACCAACCAGAAATGTTTTAATTTATTTTGTAAGTGTTCAGAAATAAGAATCCAAGGTGAGAGGTCAATGATCCAGACAGTTGCATTGATTTTTGTATGCCAAATTAAAAATATATCAAATATATTTTATTCTGACATCTGTAAGTACTGCATAAAGAAATGGAAAACCTGATGATTTAATGTTGTTTTCCCCTTTTTATATTATAAAAGTTTAGTGATCTCTGATTGCTGTAGAGCACACATTAACACAAATATTCTGTCTCTGTTGTTAATTTTACCATCATTTTTTTTATAAACACAATTTTAGTAATTTACTCTTAATTAACTCCTCTTGTCCATCTAATAAAGAGCAAAATATTACAGTCATTGGAGCTCGTAAACAGCCACATGTCAGAATGATGAGCTTGCAGGTTTTTTTGTAATTTTGAGAAAAAAACGAACATGCTTAATACTCAAAGAAAATTATTAAAGATATTTTCCTACAAAAAAATACGTACGTTTCTGTCAAAATATGTTTTTCTGAATGTGATTTGTATTCGTAGTCATGTATAAAAATAAAAAATTTCTGATATTTTTGTTGATTTTTATCAGCTAAAATTATATATTTTACATTATGTCATAATATTAATACATGCATAATAATAAAAGTATATTTTAACTTATTTTTATATATATTATCACTTCAGTAACCTCCCTGATGAAATATATATAGGTATTAATAGAGCTACACAATGTATAATGTCTGTATAAATAATTCAAGTTTTCTTAACCTAACATTTGTCAGTGCACCCAAAACTCATGCTAGCATAAGAGTGAGCATGGGGAATAGGTTAAAAATGCTTTTGCTTTGACTTCTCTACTTCTAAAAACATTTACGTAGAGGGTGTAGTGGAATCTGTGTGCAATGTGAAATCCTGGCTGCCTGGGAAGGTGAAGGGCTGTCTGTACTGCACCTCTCTTTATCCACGTCATAGTGGATAATTTTGCAAGTCCTCATTCTCAGTGGCCCTGCTTCTGCAACATTTTAGGGCGTGTTGTGATTCTTCCCAGGAGTGGCACTGAAATGTGCTCCCACCCAGGTGAGCAAAGCTTTACATGAGAGCAGTCAAGTGCCAAACCAGACCTTATCTCTCAGGTACTGCTTGGCACACTGGCCATATTCTTGGGATAAGACACTATTTTAACTGTTTCTTTCATAATTTTGTACTTATTGGTTGCTTGTTGTGACCAAATATGGAGTATGGTCAGGGTTTATGACAGATGTCATTTGGAATGAAAATCTTCCCTCATGTTCTTTATAAATGGAAGAGTACTTTCCATGTCCAGAACTGATATGCATATGTGAAAATTCCAAATACTTAGATATTTCACTTAACTATTCTTTGGATGTGCTGTAAATTTCATTTTATTTTTTAAGGAAAAGTTGACTCATTATCATTCTGGTTGAAGTAGTTGTCTTTCCTAGCGTAGAGCTTATTAAACTGATCCGTTAGAAAATTAAGTAATGTTAACAAGAAATTTCTCCTTAGTATGCAATAAATATAGGTTGTTGGAATGATAAAAACAGTTTAGTTCGAACAATTTAATTAACATCCTTACAAGGATTGCTGAAAATAAAGTGCAAAATAAAATAAAATCACTGTCATGATCCTGACCCTGTGTTACAAATTAAAAACACAGTTAAGTGTCATAAATTTCAGCAGCTCAATTTGGGTTCACTTAACAGAATTATGACAAAAGCAAATGTTTTGTCACTTTCAGATTGTTGCCAGGAAAAATTGTAGTGCATAATTAATGATAATCCACTCTTTAATTTGTATATATAAAGGCACAGGGAGTTGCCACTGATAGCACAGAAATAATGTAATTTTCAGTGTTAAAGCAATAGAACTGTTTCATCTAAAACAACGAGTCAGAGGAGGGATAATGGAAGGTGTCAGAGGCACAATAAATAAGATTAGAGTGGACAAGAAGTGAAAAGTATTAACTGTATTGAAATTTTCAATTAGAAAGGCAAAGCAAATCCTTTATGAATCCACCTTCTTTTAAACCTTTTTAAATAAATGCAGTTGAATTGCCTGAATACTAGTGAGTACAAAATCAAGCTATTTCAAAGAAATGAATTGTGGTTTAATGTTGTAGCTCTAGATACTTAAGTAATTTTTAAGAAAAAAGGCTTTGGTTAGATCTTGAACCCCTGTGCTTGAACAGACTTGTGATAATTGGCTGCTCACCTTCCTAAGCAGACCTGAAATAGCAGAGCATCAGTGAAACAATGACAAAATACATTATGTGCTGGATACTATGACTCTCTCTGCTTTCCCAGTTTCCTCATCTGGATGGTGTTTCTGGGTAATGCATCCTGCCAAACATGAGCACTACAGAAAACCCAACATGAGGTGAATGATTAGATGAAGACAGTTCAGTTCTGATGTACTCATAATATGAATTGACATTGAATTTTCTAGGTAATGAAACAGATTTATCCACATGAGCCTTCTAATTTTGTCCTTCTTTTACTTGCTTAGGAAATGTGACAATTGTTTCTTCTACCCAAGGACAATTTCATCTGTTCAGACATGAATGCAGACTCAGCAAGTATTAGGGACTGTGATTTTTACAGCCAATGTGTAGCTGGAGGTGCTAGGGATCCAACCACCATTTGAGTGGTTCTGTCTGAGTAAAAAAGATACCTGCTTAGGTATTTTACCAACAAAACCACAGCCACTCTATGTAGTTAGAGTAGTTAGAGCTCTTACAATCATATGTGCAGATTAGCTCCAGGGTTGCACAGGTGCCAGTAAGTAAGACTTTTAACATTCCTAGTAAAAGTTTATTTTTTTCCTTTTTAATAAATTTTTGTTTAATTAATTTAATGTTTTGTAGTTTTGAAAATAGTTGCCAATTGCTGTGTGAAACATACAGGAGTCTTGAGGTGATGAAATTCCAAGTCCTTAAATAGAGTTATTTAGGGATATCTTTAATATAACAAATTAACATGCATGCCACGCTGTTTCCAAATACTGCAAAAGTTGTTTGGACTTCTGTCTTAGGATCCTTTTTGCTTTCTTTAGTGACTCCTCTGCTGTTTCTCAGATTCCCAGGATCCTACACAGAAAACATGAAATGCTGCTAAAATTATTATCCCATACATACTAAGTAATATCCAGAAAACTTTCTCTTCCAGCTGTGAAGGACTGATGTGTTAAACAGATTATTCAGAAGGCCTGCTTTCCTATAATAAACCTTAAAAAAGCAGCTAAATATGCATGCTTTCTAAACACAGTACTTAAGTCTAGATGGAATTTCAGAGTAATGTTTCCTGCCTCTTGTCAACACATAAGGATAAAATGCTGTGTCAAAGACCAAGCATGGTAGAGACATGAAAGTAGGAGGCAATACAGAATTTACAAGTTAGAGGGGCACTACATCCATGCTAATAAACTCCAAATGTAAATGCTGCTGTTCTCCACAACAAATTAACTTCTAGCTATGACCTTTGGAAAGTCCAGCTTCTGCATGGCACCCATGAGGTCCTTGAGAAAGCACTGCTGGACAGGAGTCATTTTCATACGTTACATAGCTGTAAGTCTTTTCTCAATAGCATTTCAGAGGCTGTTCAATTTACTTGCACAGATCAGTAACCTATAGGGCTACTCTCCCCATTTTTATCTTTGAAATTTATTCTGACATAGGAGGAATCAAACTTAAGTTTTGCCTCTGGTCTACTCCTCACCTCACTCCTGCACCATGAACTTTCTCAGGCTGAAACAAGGATGTTGTGAGGAGGAACATCTTCACAACTTTCCTTCACCTCCAGGAGCAGAGTTTACCAGCTGAACCCTTTCTACCTTTCATCTCTTAGCTGCCATTTTTAACAGTACACCACATTAGAATCACAAGCAAGGAGCTCCATTGTGTGCCATACTTACATTCTCCAGTGTTTTTTCACTTCCCAGATGAGCCCATATGTAAGATGAATGTTGATATCCATGTTTGACAGATTCTACCATTCCTAAATGGATCCTCAGCATATCTGCTACACTTGCACCATATCACTGGCATTCAAAATGAATGTGTACCATTCTTATCCCAAAGAGATCAGATCCATTGTTAATCATTCTTTTACCGAGATTAATATAAAATTCTTACCTGTTTCATTTTTGGTAACTGAGGTTTTGAAAAGTCTGGTAAATCCCTTCCCTGATTGCTGACTATTCTGAATTTTTGAAAGCAGAGAACAATATTAAGAAATGCGAAAACAAATAGCCTTCAAACCTGAAACCCAATATGTTAAAACCTTTTAAATGTATAGGAAAAAATAAAATGTGAATTTCATTACCATCTTAGTGCATTCATTTACCAGGGCCACTTCTGTGTGAAATTGTAGGTGGAATGGAGAATGCTGAACCAACCAAAACTAAGGATCAATATTTTAATTTACATAGGACATTTACATGGTGGGCGAGATAAATGGCTGGATATTTTCCTTTTCCTCTCACAGGAACTATCTCCAAGAGGTTGGAGTGTAAGCAATTAGTTTTAGTGTCACAGGTAATCTTAAAAAGGTCTAACAATTTTAACTGGTACCTGTGCAGTCTTTTATCCTCAGTTATTCATCCCAGAATTTTAACTAATTTTGGTTTAGTTGTTCATACATGAAACAACTTTTACATTATGTGATTCTAATAAGTTCTGAATACATGCTGATTTTGTGAATATATTTAAATAACTCTTTTAAAATGTTTCTAATTTTGTAGGAAACAAGGCTTTTTCCAACCATTTATTCTTCTCACAGCTTCTGTGAAATTGTGCAGGTCTTGAAATATTTCCTCATCAGGCTTAAAGACCCAGTGTTTCCTCTGTGAGTCTGATTCATGTGCTTGTGAGTGCAATAGAAATAAAAATTTCCTACTAATGATAAAAATTTCTCTTAATAACCCACTCTAGTGACTGGTCTCCACTACTGATGACTGCTTATAACAAGAACATGGCATGGCATTTGGTTAGAAGGCTTGGCACAAGTTTCTCCAAGAGAAGGTTACCCTAAATATGAACTCCTAAGTCTCAAGTACCATATGTCTCCCCACAGACTTTGGATACGACATCTGTGTTTTTTGTAATATCAGTCTTTGTTTTTTTTTCTACTGTAGAAGTCCAAAACATGCAGAGTCATTGCTGGCTGAACTCTCCTTAGATTTATTCCTCTTTCTGAGTTTGCAAGCCACATTTACCTCCCAGATTTTCCAGAGAAATAGACAGCTCAGTATTAAAGTCTTCTGACTTTATGGGTGTAGTTTATTATTATTAAAAATCTCATCTCTAAGTGTTTCTAAGTATAAAGAAAGAGCTTGCACACAAATGCATCCTTGTGCAACTGCTCTGCCCTCTCCAGCAGACCATGGAGGATCTGTCTGCCCAGCACAGGTTTCAAACATTGCAGTCTGACATAATTCTGGGGGGAGTGCTGCCCACCCTCCCCTTGCACTACCCCATATCCCTCCTCAGCACATCAAGAAGGTCTTGCCTGGTATTTGTCACCATTTCAGTGGGAGCCTTCTGAAAACCAGGCAGCAGAGAGTCCCCTATCTCCAGTCCCCTATCTCCCCCTGCTCTCTAGTGCAGCTTGCAAGATGCTTGAGCCCTGCAAGGTCCTTGGGGAAGGAAGAAGGTGAACTTCTCCCCCAGTTGCACCCCCAGGAACTCCCTGCAGACTTGCTAAATGGATCCTCACGCCCCTGCTTGCCAGCTGGTGCTGAACTTCTGAGCTATGCAGTAGGACCTGCTTTGGTACAATGAACTGGCTGCAGGAGTCATCTGATCATAACTGAAGTTGTAAGAAAGGGGATCAAGGGGAGAATGGAAGGAAGAGAAAAGCACCTGGATAAATATTCCATAATACTTTGATAATCCTGACCAAGAAATGTATTCTGTGATCGGTGTGCTAATGAAGCTCAGCTTCACAGGAGGCAGCTGATGGCCAATATACATTCACTCACCAATTTGTAGCATGGAGAACTGTGAAGCTATGGGACTGGAATGGCTGGAACATAAAAAATATAAAAAGAGAGAGAAGCTTGAAAATATAAAGAACCTCAAACATTATTTTTCTTGTGCCTAATCTAAGAGAAAATGTATGTAGGGTTTGTTTCTTTTATTACTTGCCTCCGTGTGTGCATGTATTCACAAATTTAGATGTATGTAACAGCTTTTATCTTTCTAAAGTAGAAAACATTTTCTTTTTTTTTAGATATAGTGATATTGCAGGTAATGATTTTACTTCTCTTACTTTCAAATGGTACTGAGTTTCTGAAGTATATTTTAAAACACAATGTGGACAGAAAAGCAATTTCATGCCAGTAATCCATGCATGTATAAGCATTAGGAATCAGGAGATTTCATATATTCCAGCTATTGTAGAGCACCTTGCATAGCAAAGATCCAAAAAAGACTTTGAAATGTCATGGTTTGTTTCTTGGGTTTTGAGGCATCCATGACTTTTGCCCTCTCCGCAGTCTTTTGTATTAAGCAGTAGAATATGCTGCTTCATAGAAGGGAAGTTATTTAAAATAACAATTTCTTTCCACAGCTTCTTCCCACCTGAACTGCAAAATCTGGGTGTACAGGGCAGAATCCTGAGGAATGCTCATCTGTTTGAGCTGGACTTTTGTTTGTGCTTTAGGAAAGGTGTGTATGATTGGCTCATTTCATGCTTAAGAGATTTTCTCTGGAGTGGGGGAGGGAGTAAAAAGGGCTCGGCCACTTTGAATGCTCCCGTTTTCCTGAACTCTGTTGAGAATGAGTCTTCTAACTGCACTGGTGTAATTGTGATCACTGTGATAGGGGAAAATGAGCTCTTCAGTGTTGCTTTGACTCAGTTCCTCCCCAGTCAGCCTGCTGGTTCTTTACACACATTGCCTCATGCCTCAGAGAGCACTGGATTTGCAAATTTTGCTTCTGAGTTTATCCCTGGAATTTAATTGAACCTTTCACTTTCATCATAACAAAGATATTTGCTATACCTTAATCCAAAATCCATATGCTAAAGACTCAGTAAACTACCCTTTTTCCTTGGATATTCTGAAGGATTTTATTTCTTTATGTGACTAATATCTCTCTGCAAAGTGGCTAATAGTTTCATCTGCTTTTATATTAGCAGTAATAATAGTGCTGCAAAGACACCATTTTTTGGCAATACAATTGAGAGGTTTACAACAGTCATAGCTTTTAAGATTCCCATTTAACACAGAATTTAAGCACATATTTACAGCAAATGATCTGAAGCAGGAAAGCTGGGGCCTTTTAAACAAGAAACCATGGACCCTTTTGGAGGACATCTACTGTTTTAAATTTGTTTAGATACTGTAATGGAATAATTTGTTCCATAGAACTCTTCTTTGGGGTCAGCTTTATGGTTTGACCATCACAAGGGTTGCCAGCTATGGATTACAGCCCTGAAGGAAATTGCCCAGAGACATACACAGCTTTCTGTGATTTATTTCAAAGACCACACCTCAGAGCTTGTTGTCCACCACCATGCAGTTCTTCCTCACCAAAAAAAA
>VZTB01014662.1:119845-309771 GCA_013397245.1 Thryothorus ludovicianus | reverse complement strand
AAAAAAAAAAAAAAAGATGTATTTTTCAACAAAACAGAGCATTTAAAATGGAACCTTGTGTCATATCCATTCTCTTTTCCTGTGATTTCACCATCCCTTTTGTCCCTGCACTCTTCTGCCCCAGTTTCTTCATTTGGACCATGTTGCAAGTCTCAGGACGTTCTGTACTTGACTTCACTATTGAATGTACAGATTAAAGGTCCAATAAATAACTTGATCTTTCTGGCAATACACTGAATATTAAGGCAAAATATTGTATATCTGTCAAGACAGACAGATCTGGTAAGAAACCAAGTCTGTGTACATGCTCAAATATATATGTGAAAAAAATCATAATGTAGCTAAAGATTGAGGAGCCTGGAGAGTGAAGAGTAAGTGGAAAGTGATTAAATGTAAGTGATATCTTAAAAGCATATGAAAGATTTTAAAAGGATCTATGCAGAAAACAAAGAGCTATTAGTTAAAAAAGGTAAATTGCAGATAGCACTACTCTAATATCAGTCCCACAATAGCCATCAGAGATGAACCAGTAATGTAATTTCTTTTAAATGGATGCTATTCTAGTCACACTTATCATCTGCAGAGAAATATTTCTAATATCTATATCAGATGATAAAACTATTTTCATTTATTATTGTACTAGATTTTTTCCCAAGATTCCTACCACATTTTCTTCTTCCTACATGTCATTTCTTTTGCTTCTATAACAAATATTGAATTTACAAAGTTGCTTCTTTTTGGTTTTTTTTAAAGACAAGACTCAAATGTTGATAGAAATTTTAGAAATGGGAATTATTTTTTTCCTTTAAAAATGAGATGAGCCTTTCTGAATTTCAGCCTACCTGTGAACAGAGCTATAAATGTACTGTACACAATATAGATTTATAACGTATAATTTAGATATATCTCAAGTAAATAGTTTTTAGTAATTTCCGCAGTAGTCCGTTCTCCTCACAACATTTTTACAGGACTATCTGATTTACTTTACTTCTAAATGAAAAACAAAATTAAATAATGTTCAGAAATGGATTTTTGCTGAGTTAATGAGTGATGGATCATGGTGAAATAATGCAATAAGTACATATTGTTGCCTTTAGGGAATAAAGCAAAAGGTTTTTTCCCATTTTGTACATTAGAACCACTTTGTAGCTCAGACTTCATCTTCATTCACAGTGGCGTTTAACCCCACTGTCTGGTTATTATGCCTCTGATATAAATACACCAAATGTTAACAGCATTGGAGAAGATATAAATGAAACCCAACAATATAACTGATAGAGCCTGGACAAAGTTTGCTGCGTAGCCAGCTGAGAGGAGTCATTTCTGTTTTCCAGTCAGTAATTGGAGTGTAAGATGCACTATGTTTCAAGGCCTTGAAAGCTTGTTTTGTAATGAGACTAACAAGTTAAAATCATCTATTTTATCTGACTGAATGTAGGAATGCCTTGACTGTGATCTATGAATACCTGTGTAAGGAAGATATTTATTCTCATAGAAGATTCTGTAATCCAGTAGAATAAAGTGTAATGAGATTCAGTGTTTGAAAACTCAGAGCTATGCACATTCAGACAAATATTACAAGAGAAAAGTCAATTTACATTGGAATAACTAAGCTAGAGATCTCTTGGATTCTTTATCACTGTGTAGGATACATGCTTTGCACTGAAAAAAAATGATAACAGCGCTTGCTTCCCGAGGGGTTTATTTTATGGTCTTGTGCCTATCTTCACAAAACAAGCCTTCCCCTTCTTACAGTGAAGCAGTTGGGCTCATTGAGGCAGAAGAACAATATAGTTAACCAGAGTTCTCACCAAATAGATTTGGTATTTTTGTGCTTATTTGAAAGATGAATGCTGACAAGAAATTATTTTCCCTTAACTAGGCCTTCCCTGCTATTCAGTGTATGGTTGCAAGCATGGTAGAATCAACCATAAATTCCTTAGTATGCTGATATTCCTACTTCATCATTAATTTTAATATCTGTGTTTGTTATTAATGTATCTGTGTGTGTTAATAATATCTGAGTTACTGCTGTTATTTAAATCATCTATAAACCTTAACACTTGAGGTCATTTTTTGTAGCATGCACAAAGATGTCAATTTCTGATTTAGTGACTGCTCTTAAGGAAAATAAATTTAACAAATTTAATTCTGTATTTTAAATATCTATACAGTTTTGCTTTTATGAATACATATATATCCAAAAAGGGGCAAAAATGACCCTTAGCCAAGAAAACATGTGCATTTCATTGCCATAAGTCATCTCAAATTGTTCTTTCTTCTTACCTTCTTTTTCAATTTAGGGTCCAAAATGTTTAATTAGTCTTGTAAAACTTTTCAGAAAATAGGCATAAAGCATTCTGTGTCAGGTAAACTATAAAGAGAAAGCAAATTAAAGAAATATGGAAAATAGACATCAATCAGTAGTGCAAAGTGGAGTACTTTTTTCAATCAACTGTAGTTGAAGTATTCCATTTTTAGACACAAATAGCTATTCTGAGGTAATTTTTAAAAGATATTAAGGTAGGATGCTTTTCTCTGTAAAACTGGTATTATTACATTTTAGCTGAAGCATACCAATTAATTCTACAAGTCATTAGATTTTTTTTTTCAAATTAGTTATGGTAAATTCGTTTTTATTCCTTCAAAATCAAAGCGTATCCTATCCCGTCTCCCTTGAGCTTTTTATCTTTAACAAAGTCCCAATCATATCCCACAAAAATAACTGTAGTGTTTCAACTTTCAGTAATTGGATAGATAGAATAAATAAGTCCTTGGCTAGATAGCAGTATTTGCTTTAGATTTGCAACATTTTTCTGTAGCTGGAGTACCATGAAACCATCTGATCCGAACATGAAAGAAGTTATTTTATAGTGTTTAAAATATACTACCTATCAGGTTCTGAGAGTTTACATTGATCTAATGCATTGAAAATGTAGAAGATTGTGTGCTGGAAGACCATTTAAGAGATTTGACTGTTTTAGCACTTCTACTTACAGATTGTACTGATATCACATGCCTAAACTACAGATATCTGTAAAACAACTCCTAAAGCATAATTTAAATTTTCCATTAATAAAGCATTAAAAACTCTGAGTGTCTGCTAAAAAGTTTTAAGGAACGTGACTGTACCTTCTAATAAAATGTGGCTTTCTCCCGATTCCCAAACCAGAATTTGCTTACAATGCCATTTTAAAAAGTCTTAGAGCCTTGAGAAATTATGAACAATGTTTCTCAGGTAACTCCACCAGTGTAGGCTGCAGAACGTGCTAAACAAGAGCATCATAAAAGATGTGAATTATTTACAAGGGCGGAGAAGAACTGTGCTCCCAGATTCGCTGGACAAGAACTGAAGATGCTCAGCTGGGTTGGTGGGAGGGGAGGGGAGAAGGGAGGCTGCTCCCACACAGCCCTTTCTCCCTGAGTGGGTTGGACAGACTACAGACCTTCAGGACACTCAGGGAAAAGAAACAGGCCCCTTTTGTCTTTTCATATACTGATAAGTCTCCATGCTCTTTCATTCTGTGTAAGATTGAGACTACAGAAAATTATTGCACTCAGGAAACATAGCTCC
This sequence comes from Thryothorus ludovicianus, assembly GCA_013397245.1. Lineage (NCBI taxonomy): Eukaryota > Metazoa > Chordata > Aves > Passeriformes > Certhiidae > Thryothorus > Thryothorus ludovicianus. The sequence continues at coordinate 306,197 of VZTB01014662.1, read as the reverse complement.
ACTTATGCCTCTCTAAGTCGCAGGCCTTGGTAGAGGTTGATATACACCACATGTACCCACAAAAACAAATACAGGCTGCCATTGAAACCTAGTCAAGCAGCCTTTTCATCACTTATTCAAGTCGCATTTTCAGAGTCACTCTGTCTTTTTAGTCCCATTTAAGCCAGTTTCTGAGCATTATATTCAAAAATTTGGGTTGTTAGAGGTCCCTTGTTGAAAAGCCATATAAGCTGCAAGCGTATCTGAATATCAAAGGAACAACTGATATTTTTGTGGGAAGTTAAAAGTCTTTGGCCACAGTGAACTGTCGTATTCCAGCTGAGTAATTTCTTTCTGCTTGTTCATTTTCATACTATATTCTCAACAGTAATTTTTGTATGAATTTAAATGCTACATTTTTATAACTCTGTTGTGACTACTTTTGTGGCAGAATGGGAAAAAATAGTTTTTGCTTTTCTTCTATGAAAAAACCCACAGAGCAGAAATCCTGTGGGTTGTTTTATGCTTTGTTGGCTAAATACACATGGTCACCAATTGATTTATTTTTCTCTGTTTCTGAACACTGATCACTCATATAGTGCTGTAGAAATAATTAATAAAAAGAAGTGATGTGTTCCCATTTTTTACTTTTGCTAATAACATTTTGTTTAATGGGTGTGTCAGATGTTCTTACAACAAAATGAAATATTGAAAGAGAGATATTGAAAAATGTACCAGCCCACATAGAAGTTATTTGTTTTGAACAGTTACACATTTAAATTTATCTGCAGCCCAGGCAATGAACAAAGATTAAGGAAAAGTTCTTTTCTATTTACTTGATGTTGGTGTGAACTGGTGTAATAGTCTTGCTACCTGACTGGTGAGGCAAAAAGCCCATTAACATGCCTCAATGAAAGTTCAGATGGAAAATATTAAGTAACTCCAGAGGGGTCTAAGCTTTTAGAAGCTCTAGACAAAGTCTTCTGACTCTGTGATGGTAGGACTTATAGCACAGGTAATCATTTAGCCCTTGAAAACACCTAAGGCTCTCAGACCTACAATTGATCTGTCTTTAACACCAGGCTAGCAGAAGATGTGGTAATTTTATTCCGACAGTAAATGTTTCCCTGCAGAATTTTTAATTGCTGAATTAGAGATAGAATTTGTCTCACTTGCATCCTTTATAGAAGATAAAATGTGTAGTTTGGAATTCTGGTCATGGGACGTGCATTTACTTTTTTCCCCCCCTCATTTGACTACACAGAAAACAATGTGTTTTCTTTTTGACGTATTAGGCATGTTGGTATTCCATCCAGAACTGCTGGGGTCTTATTCAGCAACATTCCATTTTTGTACTATTAGAATGTAGTATAACCCTGAGAAGTGTATTAAATTATGAAGTGTAATGAGAATTCATCTTTGTCAGCTCCTACAGTTTGTTTTGGGGCCAGCTGAGGATCAGGGTGGATATTAGTTATTTCCTACTTAAGTATTTGTTAGTAAAATTTCAGCCTTCCATTTTTCCATGTCTTGGTTTCAATATGCTTTTGTGTTATCAGATACACACAGTTATGAGAGGGTAATAAAACACATATTCTTTTTTCTTACTAATCTCTTAGATGTGCTTTGACAAGGAGGAGCTGTCCATTGGAGGCAATCCATTGGAGGCAGTCTGTGCTGATATGCTGATGTTGAGTTATGCCAGAGAACATTCCTCAACACCGTGTGTTATTGCCTGTACTTGTACCTACCAACAGAGCAGGTTGTTTTTGGTCCCAACCATGGAGAGAAAAATTGTTAGGATTTTACTGTCTTATGTACTACCCTGCTATAAAGAGTGTAATTTACCTATTCAATTAACATGAGCCATGGTTGTAAAGGCTGCCATTTGATTTTCTAAACTGCATGGGCATTTCATAATCTACTTGTAAAAACTGGGCTATGATGCATTAGGAGTTATTAAGCCATCATTTACAAACACTTTGAAATAACGTTGAGTTCCTTTATGCTTAAAAGAGGAAATAACTGATGTACTTCAGTTTGGTTGCATTTGATAAATTCATGCATGGAAAGCCTAAAAGCACTGTTAATTAATCAAAATCAAACTAATGGAGCAAACACATTTGTGAATCAAGGGGGAGGGGAGATTTTTAATAGAGCTCAGGGGAATCAGAGTCCCAACTTCCGCTGAATTTAAATGGGAATTTGCTGCCTTGATGCCTTGGGTGTTTCTAGAAACCTCAGCCTAAGCAACTGTTTGTGTCCCTTCCCATCCTCATTTAGAAGAAGCTGTTGATGAAGTAACAGCTAATGTTTAATGGCGTGTATTGTGTTTATGCATTAAGCATGCTGTGTGTGTCATATGAACATTAAAAGCAAATGATTCCACTTTTCCCGACAGTTCCTTCAAAATAAAGAGATTTTTGGACAGTCTCTAGTTTTTTAAATATAATCAAAATTTTTCTTAGTTTTTAATATAAAGTTTACATGAAAATTGAAAAGGACATTGAGCAAAGTCATGGACAATAATGTGGAGAACCATAATGAATTCATTGTTTCCTGTGAACCCTTAAAGGAATACTTCCACTGGTAATAAATATAAATTAATCTAATAAGAACTTTTTTTCATTAAAATCTGCAATTGACACTACTGTTGGGCGATATAATATATTTTGAATTAAAAAACCCTTAGTGAATCTATATCTATGACATGTAAATTTTTATCAGAAATATAAGTCATTCTAAAATGTTATGATTTTACAAGTATGTGAACATTTATTTGCCTAATTGATCTTTATTTTAAAAAACAGTTTTGAACAGAATTTTTTTTTTTCCATAGTATCTGCTATGAATACTCTGTTAATTTTCTATCAAGCATGTTGTTTTCTAGGTTTTAAAAAACACTGGAAAACATACCACAAAATGGAAAAGTTCGTGGCTGCTAGTTTTATGACTGAAAATAAAATGCAACTATTTTGTTTCTACTTGTAAATGTCGGTGTGGTTGTTTGGTAGGGCATGCAGGGGTCTTGCCAGACCTCCAGAGTGGCAGAGCAGTGCTATTGCCCAGGTTACAACTGACTGAGCTCCCTGCCCTGGCTCCTCTGCTCGCTCAGCAATCCTAGTGCAGACTGGGAGACGTACACACTTCTGAAATGCACCTACCTGGAGATATGGCAGCACTTCTAAATTAAAAAAAGATATTGCAGTACCTTGTGAAATCCTTGAAACAAAAAAATCTCAAGTTTTCACTGTTTCTTTTAAAACAATTGGAATAGGATGGGAATGGCATTTTTCTGTTTCCCATAAAAGCAATGAGAGTACTTCACCCAAGTGTTTGAGGACTCCAGTTTTGTAGTGTGTTTCATGAAGTGCCCCACCTTAGTTTTAGTGAATTTTCATTCTCTGATTTTTAGCATTTGTTGTACAATGGGTAGCAAAAAATTGGCAGACCAATTTTTTTTTAAGTGGTTAATAATTTTTCAATTTTGTATAGGAAAGATTTGCCCAATAGATAAATGTAAAGGATGAAACATAGTAAAGAGCTCCTGAACATATTTTCAGAGTCATCACCACAGAGAATAATATGTTCCACTTACAGGTATCTTAAATGATAGAAGGTTTTGGAAGTCAAGGGCTATATGACTTTGCTGGGTATCTTCCCTTATTCAAGTTCCTGTCAAAGCCATGCAGGAGACACTTATTTTGAATATGTTGCAGTATGTACCTCTTAGGACATATTTGAAACTTATTTTTGAAAACCTCAAGTGATGCATAAGAGAAATTTTATAGAGATCGAGACAGGCCGAGATGCTGATAAGTAATTTTAGAGAATTAGTACACATTGTGTTTTCTAACTGACCATTTTAAAGATCACCAAAATGTGACAAGCACAAGAACAGTGATACAGCTTATTTCCGGGACATTTGTCTTTAATTGTGCTCTTAGAATGAAGCGTACTATTTTTTTCAGAAAGTAGCTTCCACTAAAATCTTTAGAAATATTTTCCTAAGCTATTATGCATGGATATTTAAATTATGCTAATATGATATTGTTTATGAGGACATGGAATATGACAAGCTTTCCTCTTTGTATTTTAGATTTTACATACACCCACTAAAGTCTAAAACTAAAGGTTACACAAAAGAGCTGCCAGAACTTTCTAAGAGCTGTACACAAAAGTTGGAAGGTCGCTTGTTTTGGATGAAAGGTACTAGCTAACAGATTTTTAAGACATTTGAAACTAATTTTTTGAGAGCTGTAGGTGGTGTCCTTTTGGATAACACACAACAAACAAGAAATGTGCTGGTTCATGTGCAAAATGTGTCCCAAAGTTACATGTGTACTACATTGTTATGCATGCGGCTATGAAAATTTGTCTCTGAATCTCTGAACATTCGTGTTTGAAAATCTGAGTCCTGATAAATAAATTGTTCTGGCTGGAATACCAACTGTAGCTTTTCTCAGGCTATGTTGTAAACAAGTGTAGGTTAGTTTACTGAACCATATCTACAATTTTTTTTTGGGAATACTAACCAAGGGAACTTGAGATTGTTCATGAAATTGGCGTTGTTTTTACATCATTTAGTGTATTAAAAAAGTAACCATATTCATATTATTATCACTGGCTAAATTTGTTTTGGATGTAGGCCTGCACAGCCCCAAGTAGAATCAATGAGTGTCAAGCACCTAAATAGTTAAAGACAAAGGACAATTGGGCATTCCAAACAGTGCCCTGCATTAAGTAATTTCAAAATCCAGGACTCAGCTGTATTTCTATCTAACTTATGATGGATAAGAACTATCCATGTGTAACATAAGGACAGTGAGACAAGAGGAAAATGATAGTTTAAGAAGTTTTTCTCTCAGCCTTCTCACTTCTGTTCAATGTCAGAAGAAACTCAGATGAAATGTAAAAAGCTTATGACATTTGAACAACAGGGGAGAGAAAAGGCTGGGAGGGGGCGAATCGAGACTGAGTGCTACAGTTTCACTCTGCTAGTTAACGTTCAATAAAACTTTCACAAACCACAAATCACTCTACTCATTTCATCATTTGAAGCCTTTTTTATTTCATGTTTTCTGAGCCCCTGAAGAGTCATTTTAATTCCTTTCTTGTGACGTTTTCCTTTGAGACCCAGAAGCAGGAGAGTAAACTTGAAACCCTGTAACAAAAAAGCATGTTTGTATTCTTTTTGTTTTAAGAGGGAATTTGATTTAAAAAAAAAATATATATATATATATATAAACAGCATTCTATCTGTTAAAGTTGCAAACCCAGAAAATACCTGCCTAAGTTTCAGCTACTAATTTCTTTTCCTTTCTTTTATTTTGAGAATAACTTTGCAGACCTTGAGAACACCACTTATGAAAGCCTGGCAACTGAATTTGAGAGAGGTCTAGGTATCTTTATTTTAAATATGTATCTTGGAAATGTGTTAGTATATTTTGCTAATTAGTTCTTCCCTTCCCATCTTTTCCCTTTCCCATTGGATAGTGAAAGAAAGAACTATTGCAAGGCTCCAACATTCAGCTACCTCTGACACACATTTGACTGACCGTTTCTTTGCCAAGGAAATGAAATTTCTACGGAGTCATGTAGTTTTCTGTTTTGACTTTATTTTGTGGCATGATTTCCTGACTGAATTTTTTAATTGAAAAATTAAGGTGTCTCATTTTAGTTTAAAGGTCAGACCTCAAATGTGCAGTTCTGATCTCTTGGATAACAGTCGAATGTTGTTTTCCATAGTATATCCATATGATAGCTGTAGGCCAGACCACTGTTACTTTGATGAGCAAAGCTCTCCAGCTGATTATATCACTCATCACTTTCGGAGAAAATACCTTGTAATACCTTGGGTTTTCGTTTGCTTGGGTAGTTTTTTTTTTTTTGAGCCTAAGCAAGTTTAGAGACACCATATAACATAAATTGTTGAAGCAGTGTGTAGTCTGGGTACTCAGTATGGAAAATCAGAGACTCAATAACAACTATAACATACAGGCAAGACATATCAATTAGCAAAATCTATTCAACTATGAATTTACTTGAAGTGAAGATTTTTAGAGTGGTTAGATCCATCCAAATAAAATATTCTAATGTAACAATGCAAAAAAAAAGGTTTTTTTGATCCAAGAAAAAACAAAATACATATTTGATTTTGGGACTGTAAAATAAAAATATTGGACTTTCAAAACCCCAGTTTGAAATCAGAATTCCAGAAATGCTGAGATTTCCTGCAGGAAAAAATTTTAGATCTCAATTAGTATCATCCTAACTGTTTAAATTTGCTAAGGATATAATTATTCCTTGTACATTAATGGTTTTTCTATTTTTGCCTAAATATTCATTCTTTGGTTTAAACTCTACAAAGATAGCTAAAAGGGGCTACATAGGCGAGTCTTACAATCCCTCATTAATTAATAACTCTTTCCTTAGCTTTGATTTCAGCACATGGAAGTGTGTTATGATACAGCAAGCTGGCTAAGAAAAGGAACCTAACTTGTCATTTGAACTGTTCCAGGTGCTGTGGTGGGGGGTCTTTGTGCTCTTCTGCAGGTAACTTGTGTCTCCCATAGACAAAAGAACACTTTAATGAAGTTTTATTTTAAATCTGATCATGCTCTCCTGGGAGGCATATAATGAATCCAGTAAGAATGTGCACATGGAGGAGAGGAAGAATTTGGCTGAAACCAGTTAATTTTATCACCCTTAATTTCAAGTCTCAGAGATGTGTTTGGCTTTGTTCCTCTCATTATTGCTAAAAATTAACTTCTCAGTCTGGAAGACACAGATGCAGAAAAGTAACCAACATAATATTTCCCATAGCTAGAAGATTTGCACCTAGAAATGGAAGAGGTTGAGCCTGGGTTTCTCTGACCAGACAGATTGAAACCCTCTAACAACATGGTTCTCTGAGATGAACATTTAAGTACCCATCTGAGACTTGTTTGGATATTGCACTCTTTTCTACCTCTTTAGAAACAGGGCTGTCAGGGAGTTCTGGGTACAGGGACAAGGAGAGCACATGAGGCTTGATGGTGAGGGAGCTGACCTCCAAGAGAACACCCATTTTTCTTAGATTCTCCATTTTACTTTAAAAATATTCAGAATTTGCCATTTGTGAAGAAATTTCCAAACTGAAACTTAAAATCAGATTGTGGGTTTTTAAAATGAGTGTTCCTGTATGAAGCATCCCATACTCTCACTTGCTTTCTCCTTCTCTTGCCTTAGAGGCCTTGGCTAACCTGTAGTCTGACATTTGGGATGCACTGAAGTGTATTCTCAAACTATAAGTTTATCCTCAGCTGTCTTAGAGGGGAAAATTAACTCTTTCTTCGTTCCTGAGAAGAGGGTTTATGTATTTAACTCAATGGGAAAGCTCAGATTACCATCCAGCCTTTTAATAGGAGAGGCATAACATGTCAGAGACACTTCAGCTCTCTAGTTGCTGTTGGCAGTAGGTGTCCTTACATTCACATACCTGTTGCTGTGAATCCAATGAGATTAGAATAACTGGTTTGATTTAGCCTGAAGAGTCCCCCTCACATACTTAATAATGAGAAAGTCAAGACCACTCTTTCATGGGACTAAGTAAGAGATGATATATTGCTCAAAAAGTTACAGGGAAACTGAAGTTAAATGTACAAAAATGTTACAGAATCTGCACTACTGAATACTTAAGCAAGGACAAATATCTGTCTAAGATGGTCCAGTCATAAAATACTGTTTCAGGGAATTATACCATCTCTGAAGGTCTCTCCTCACTTTTTCTCCAGCTATGTTTCTTTAGGTTCCTGTGCTGCCCCTGTGAATGCCAAATACATTATATCTCTTGTCATGTGAGTTCAGGGAATTCCTTTGCAACATGGTGTATCTCAGTAAAGACAATTAGTCCAGACAAACTACTCTACTAATTTGCATATATAGCTTCCAAAACTGATGTCCTGCTTCTTCTGGGCTCCTTGGATGTTATATTTTCTTACTATTTAAACTTCCACCAGTTGCCAGCAGTAATTGATGTTTCTCCATCCTTCCAAGTTCCCTTCTATACATTACCTCCAATTTTGATCCACTGACTCTAAAGGATTATTAATAAGCATTACACATATTTAAAGGACTTTTAAAAAAGTTAAAAAGCAGAACATTTATGTTAAAGATATTAGCTAGATGAAATATTTTTTACACCTTTTTTTAACTCATTGACAGATATTCAGTATGCATAAAAACTCCCTTACATATATATTTTAGGTTTTAGAGAACATATAAAAAAGGCAAATATAAAAACATCAGAAGTTGTGATTCTCATTTAATTTGGGCTTTCACTTAAGAAAAAACGGGGAGGGGGAAAGCCTACAGCACTGCTTATTTTCATGAACAATGCTATTTGTTTTAGGCTTTTTAGTTCAGGCTGGAGAGAAGTTGATTTACATAAGTTGATGGCACGTGTGTGGGTATACACTTCACAAGGCCATTTGCAAGCAAGCAGTTACATTTACCTGCTAATTGTGAGCTGACAGGGGTTACATACAATGTGTAAGACTAAAATTACTGTATGAAAAAGCAGCTAGAGGCACGTTCTCATTCAATAAACATTCTCCTCTTCTGCATGGACGTTTCTGTGGGTTTTTAGCTTCTTGGATAAGTGTCACTGTTATAATCTTTTAATTAATATTGTGCTGTAGAGTGAAGGCATGAATGGATGCTACTGGCTGTTATTGCCATAGTGCCCAGAAGGATGCTACTGTTTTGCCAAAAATGTTCTGTCACTAATGTGAGGCCTGTTGACAGACTGTTGTTTATATGTGTCAACATGATGCCAAGTCGATTGTTTCACTACAGGAATCCTGGCTTGGCCCCAGTGGCTGTCTGAGGCTTTGTAGACAAAAAGATACTTTTATAGTGGCAGCAAAAGTGAACAGCTTTTTGGACTTTTATCTTGATCTCAGAGTAACTATTCTCCCAAATAGACAAGAAAAAGATTAATAATCGGGAAATTTTACATACCACTCTGTACAACATATTTTGTACTTTCTGGGCAGAGTAGGGAATTTGAAATTAAGTGGGGCTGTTAAGTGAGTCTAATCTAATTATTGTACTAGATGTTTAATCATATTACTCAGAACCAGGCATAAAACATTGCAACATGTCTGGAAGTGTGTTTTAGTGCAAAAAGGACCATTTAAAAAAATTGTTTTCTATTTAGTCAGAGCAAATAAGTAGTTCAGCGTGGGTGGAGAACTGCAGTGCAAATTTCTTAACACGGACCTCGCCTTCTGGGGTCGCTGGATTCCATGCTCAGACTCTGCTCTACTCTTCTTGTTTGTGTGGCACAGGACAATTAAGAGGCTCCAGTGGCGTAGAAAGAGGAAGCTGGTGCTTTCTATTTCCCCCAAAGTGTTGATGTATTTTTAATAACTCTGTTTGTCTGCTTCAGAGGAAGAGAATTGATTATTGCTCAGTTTGAAAGCTTAATATTTATGTAAATATGTTAATTTAAAGGGAGAAATCTTATCTACTATTTAGAAAAGGTCATCTAAAGAGCAATCTTTAGTATTTCCATCTTGATTCCTTCTCTTTGGGTTATCTCAATTTCTCTCAAACTAGCATTACTACTGGAAAAGTGTGTAATTTCTTGCCCAAACCAGTGGGATGTTTGTTACAACTAGATTGCCAACTGTCACTTTTGGGCAGAATCCTTAAATACATGGTCCTGTCGTCTAGTCAGAAAAATGTCGCCAAATCTCACATGAAAATGCCAGAAAAATCCATCACAAGGATGTAGAAATTGTGTGAAAAATACCTCCAGCTTTTGATCATTCTGCCCAAGGCTCACCACATGGTATCCCAAATATTCTTCAGAGATGCAAATTCGGCGTAGCTGATGCTATAAGTCAGGGATAATAATGAGGGTTCTGCTACTCAGAAATGTGATCAATCATATTTACATGCATCCCATATATCCATACACTACTGGAGAAAAGACTGACAGTGTGAAGGACCAAGACCTTCCAGGTGGGCTTCACCCAATAATCACATCAGGACTGCTACTACTTGTAACAAATTGTCAGTGCCATATCTGTATTTCTCCTCATAAAGGTCATACTTTGAAATATATTCTTCTGATAAAATATACTTCCTTTGTAACCTACAGACAGAATTCAACTACTTTGGTCTGTTGCCCCCAGTCTTTAGGGAGTAAAATATTTCTCCTTTAAATCCAGCAAGCCTGGCATGTATGCATCTTTTCTAGCATATGCAAGAGGTATTTCTTAGAACCATTCGCCATGTAGACAAGTCACAAATCTTTCAGCTGTTTCACTACCCACTACACTATCTTCTTCTTTCTTCCCCTGAACCCCACCAACAGCATTCCCTGTGGCTTGATATCTCTGCCATAATGGAGAACAGAAACTGAAAATGTGCTGCAAAGTATTGTTATGAAAGTCAGATAAATTCAAGGCTGATGATCTTATCTAAAACATCTGGCTCCCAGTATCTTCACCGTAGTTTTGGTACCAGCATATTTCTGGTGTTCTGCATCATATTTGGAGGCAGAAGAGTTATTACAGTGAAGGATTTATCTGTCTTCAATGTACCAAGGTTCAAGCAGAAGATGAGAGTTTTAGTGATAAATCCATACACAATAAAGGCAGACTGACTGATTTTACCTTTCATCCTCTCAGAATTTTAGTTATAAATATTTTGGTTTCACCTGTTTAAAACAGAGTAAAGGGGCAAATATATAGCCTTTATGTCCTTTATATAGCTTGATTAGTACTCATCTATTCAATTTTTTTTTTAATGTTTCCTTTTTCTTTTATTTAGATTTTTAAAAATCCAGAGCTTTGTTTTAAGGCTCTAAGAAAGCTTTAAGAAAATGAGTCTCTCTTTTTCCTTTTTTTTTCTACTTAAATTGTAGTTGCGGAATTCTAAATTATGTATCTGGTAGAGTGTATGTAGTGAGAAAAGAGCAAATGCCAAATGAAGCCAATGACAGTTTTAAAATTCATGAAAAATCCAAGCTAAAATGAGAAGCATGAACACTATAAATCATTGCTTCCTTGCCTCACAGCCAGCTAATTCAAGAATCAGCATCAGTTTTATTTTACCAGTTGTGTAATCTTACACAGGCATTGAATTTTGGGAATCCAACTAGCGGGTGAGGAGTTCGGTTCTGGCCCACCCCACCTGTACACAGAACCTTCTTCTAAGAGGTAAGGTGTATTTTTTTTTTCCCCTAGGTCTCTCCTCAATCACTGTGGGAGACGGCACTTGCTTGTCTGCACACGCTGAAACTGGTCAACCTTCTCTTGGCTTACCCCATTAGACAGGGATGTGGTCTCACAGGATCTGGAGATCTGTCATCTCGTTTCCAGATGCATTGTAGGTAGATCAGATGGGTTTTCTAGCCTCTTTAGGGGATGAAAATATATGGATATCACATATCACCAAGTTTTTCTTCTCACCGTGACAATGTGACTTTTGCAGATAGCCTGCTGTTCCTAACACGTCTCAAAGAGGAGGTGTTTCAGTCTTCAGAGTGAGAAAGAGTTGCCTTTGACTCATCACTGGCTTTTGACAGTTTTGCTGAACTGGGGCCAATAGTTCCTTATTTTCTACTTGCTTAAAATCACAACATATCAAATTGCATTTGTGTGAATAACATGCTTTGGAATGCTTATTAGAAACAACTAAAATCTAATGGTGTAGTTAATTTAGTTAATGTTTAAAGTAATTTTCCAGTCAAAGGATTTCTCTGTTAACCAATAGCAAGCTGTGCTGCTTTGCTAGGTAATTTTAGAGTATTTATAGTTATTATTGTTTTTATTATTTTTGTGCTAGACATCACGTAGATCTAAATAGGTACACAGTGCCCAGATATCATACCATCCAGGTAATCAATCTTGCAAAGGATTTCTTATTTAGTCAGACCCTTTAGTCCAAGTGTAGATGTTTAGCACATTAAGAAATAGCTTTTCTCAGACCACATGTTTGGCTCGATATTTTGAGATACATTTCACACTGAGATTGCAATCTTTATCTTGAGCAAATGGAGATCTAATTAAAAATATATTAACTTGTCTTTCAGCTAGCCTAGTTTAACCAATTTCTGAAAGTCAACAGCTTTTCTGTTTCATATATCTTAATGGTGGTCTATTACCCTTGATTCATGCAGCTTCCACAGAAATTAATAGGAATTGCTTATACTGAAGAAATTAATTCATATCTCTTTTCTTCTGTGCTAGTATGAGTTTACAAAAACAGAGCAGCTGAAATTAGTGAAATGTTGCAACTCCTCTATTTTTTTTTTCTGATTTGATTTAGACTTTGAATTGAAGATTTTATTTGTAATTTCTATAGAATTACTATGTGGTTCTCATTTCTCCCAAATAACTACAAGCAGGCATTAATGTAAACATTTGCATTTGCTGTAAGTTTTTAAAGCTCCTAGTAGCAGCTCCTTTTGTCATTTCTCGATGGGAAGGACCCATGGATATAAGACACCTAAGATAAACCGAGCAGAGTGGATGCATAATGTGAGGTGGCTATGTAAATCCCTCTTTCACTACAGTCTGGTCATGGCTATAGACTATAGTCTGGCTTCTCTTGTGAAGAGTCCTCCAAAATAAAGCTGATTGAGCTGCCACTTACACCTCAGTCTGTCACAACGCTAAGAGGGCACCTTATGCTTTTAACAGAGTAAATAACCTGGAGGACCATTTGCAGGTGAAATAAGTTAGATCAGGTAGGAGGGCCAGTCCTGCTCAGACCCACACCTGAAGCTCTGTGGCAGCTTTAAAGCTTTACACAGCTTTAAAATGCTGACCTGCATTAGACGCTGTTACTTTTCTTTGGTAGGCCTTTTTTGGGTATTTATTATTTTCTCACTTTGCTGTTTGTTTAGGTTATCAGAATGGAAAAGGTATTCCTAGGAAGTTCTGTGAGTGACAGAAATCATAGTCATTTTCTGTCACTAGATATAATTCCTAAGAGTAATTCTTGAAGTAGGTACGTACTCTGAGAAATAAAAAAATAATCTTTGTACTTAGCATTTCAGTGCTGTTGAGTAAGAATTTTCGTCTATGTGTTCCTTACATGAAATATGCTTCACCTCAGAATGCTGCTTGACAGATAAATATTTATTTGCAATAGTTCCAACAGCTCTGCATGTTGCCATTTTAACAATAACAATATTGGCATCAGAGCTTAGCTGGCAAATGTGTTAATAGTGCAGAAATTAAAATGGGAAACATCCAGTTCTTAAACAGGTATACAAAAGGACTCTATAAGGGCTTTAAAAATATTTTGCACAAATTTCTCAGGCACAGTTTGGTCTGTTTTTAAGATGCCCTTTTCTATTTTTCTTGTACAATTACTGTTATAATTGTGCTTAAGTGGATTGTTGAGTTCTTTGGTTTACAGCTGCTCTTTCCTGTAACATTTATCATTCACATTAAAAATTCCCTAAAAAATACATGTATTTGTCTACTCATAAATGACTTGTTTTAAAACCTACTATTTTTTCCCTCAGAAACACTTCTAGAATCTAATATAAATGCTCACTAGATTTTATTGTGTTTTCTTTTCCTCTTATAAAAAATAATTTGCACAGTGGTTACACATGACTTTTTCTCATTTATTCTAAATCGAGCATGTATTTCATTCATTTTACCCATAGGTAAGGGCATACTTTCATTTTTTTTAATAAATATAATCTGTATCTGGCATTTAGAAGTTTGGTAGTATTTAAACACCTTATTACAGTAAAGCGTTAAACAGGAGGAAGTTAAAAACATGTATTTGATAGAATTCATCACCTATTTTAGGCAGGATCCAACCAGAAATTTCTCTGAGAGCGTGGAATAAACATTGGTAGTACCCTGAGCCATCTTGCTGTGGAAAAGCCATCTGGCGCTTAAAAGCAAAGTTTATTTTAGGAATAACTAGTAAACAGGAGAAGTCCTGAAGATTGATATTCTGAAGATGGTACGAGCAATTATAGTTCATTCACAAGCTACAAATCCACCATCCTGGCTCTGCAAATGTTGTAGAAAGCCACTAGAGCAGTGAAATGGAAAAGTGAAGCTTGAAAGATTCATCTCCCAAAGGAGAAGAATGAACTCAGGCCAAGTACAAGAAGTAGGAGATTCCAATATATTTTGAATTATTCCTAATGGTTGTAGATCTTTAAAAAGTTAACTCAGCAGTCAAGTATATAGATGAGCTGGAATCTGAGTTGCCCATCCAAACCTGGTTGCTGCTTCTTTTATAAACCTATGCACAGCACATGAAATGCACAGGTTATAATGTGAGGTGTTTGAGGAAAGATTTTTGAAATACATCATATAGATCTTCCTTAGTGGAGCTAGAATAGAATAGGTCTTTCTGGTAATTTTTCTCCATTTTTCAGTATTTTTTTTCCTCCAAACATAATACAGTGAATGGAATCTGTACTTACTTCTACTAAGTAATTTTTCTCCATTTTTCTCTTTGTTTTGTTGTTTGCTTTTTTTGGTAATTTTTCTCCATTTTCACTACTTTTTTTTTTTTTTTTCTTCTAAACATAATACAGTGAACTTCTAGTGGAACAAGAAGTAAAAGCAGGAGAATAAGGCTGTTTAGTATATCTAGCCCTGTACTGCTGTAACTTGACTTAGTTGCTAAAGACAGTGTGTCCTCTCACCTATCCCTGAGGGAACATGAACGAGCCTTTTGTTTTGGAAGGTTGCTTTTGTGTTTATTTTCAATTTGCATATTCCTATATGTGTTAAGAAAGCAAGGTCATAGGAGTTAACCCTGTGAGTACGGAAACAGGAAGGCAAAGCGGGTAATGAACAACATTTTGCTCCTCCATACAGATTGATGGCAGATTTGGGAGTGTTACTTGCATGAATGTCTGAAACTTCTATGCATACTTTTGTCCTTCACAGCCCATTTCAAACAGGGACAGGGGTTACTGGGAACTTGGCAAGTATAGACAGAGGTCCAACAATATTTTTTGCAGTTTGGAAACAAGTAACAAACAGCATGGTGGACTTGGACCCGTTCTGACCTGTCTCTTTGCTGACAATCAGAAATATAGGCAGTGGAGTTTGAGAATCACAGGGGAGGGGATGGGGCAGAGAGGGAGGAAGGAGCAGGAAGGGAGAGAACAGCATATAAGATATGAAAAGGGCTAGGGACAAAAAAAAAGAGATTGAAAGAGAGAGATGGAAGAATGCACACACACTAACATGGAGGGGGAAAAAAGATAGCTGAAATAAGATTAAATAGTACATGAATTCTTCTAACTTCTCCTTAGTGACACCTTTTCTCCTGTATGAACAGCATTTAACAAGAATTAATATTGAAATCAATAGGGATTACTTGCAGAGTCAGGTACTACTCATTGTGACTAATGATGGCAGAATCAGGCCTTGATTTCTAAAATAAAAAGCAAGATGAATATGAAAAAGGAAGATATATCACTTGGGCTATGGAGCAAGGGGATCTTAGAAGTCCATGTAGGCTGCACAATTTCAGTCATCATTATATACCATATTAAATGACAATCTGTGTTACATTCTGCTTTTACTTACTATTATTTTTGATGGTTGCAGGATCTTTGTGTATGTGCTTAGCTTTTCTTGTAATACTGGGAAAGCTGAGGTGTCTCAAAATTTCTAAGAAAGTTGGGGAAAGTTGGCGTCTTGAAGAACACTTAAAACTTTTTAAATTGTTAATTTGAGTTTTATTATTTTGGGATTTTTTTTAATCTTCTGTCAATGATACGCAGTCATACTTTCTCTAATTGTATTGTCTGTGTCAGGATAACCCTAAAAGAGCAAAAATATCTAAGTGAATGATCAATTCATTTTGTTCACTACTTATGAATAACTATAGAAATATTGCCTGGCTTTTTGGCATGAAGATTTTCAGTTTTAACCACAATTCTCTGGACTTTGTTACTGTATTGTTTTGTTATGTATTCAGTCATTGTGGTAGAGGTAAATACATTTGAAGACTTGTTTCTTGCTTTATGTCTGAAATATTTCTAATGTGTCATATTCTGGTTTGACTTTAATGAATTTCTCACAAAAACAATTCCTCCCGATGAAGTAATAATGATGCATGGCTTATATGGTACACAGAAGACACTGATGTGCTGGTATGCCTGCATTAACACATTAGTTTGTGCAATAGATGGGCTTTTGAAGAGAAACATCCCCACATACTGCAATTTTATGTGAAACTAAAGCAAAGGACACTGTCTAGGAGCACACCACAGCAGCTGGTCCATACTAAAACTAGCCCATTTTAATCACCCCCCAAAAATGTGTATAATGTGAATTCTGGGTCCACAGCCCCAGCTGTTTGGCTCTACAGGTCCACTCCCCTGTGCACCTTTACTTGATAATTGTGATGTGTACGGCAAGAAACAAAAGAGAGAAAATACTCATAAAACCTGCTGTTCCCAGCAACAGGATCAGTTTAACTTCAGAGAAGATTCATGGAAGATTTCTCTAGAATATAGCAGAATATTATAATATCCAATAGAATATCAGAAAGTCTGCTATCTTTGCTGCAGAATCCCTTAGGATGGTTCAAAAGCCTGTAGGAAGTATATAATTTTCTCAAATTATGTAAATTATTTCGGAGTAATTTCTATAGGAAATAACTAGTGGTATCCTTATTAAATCCTTCAGGACTTTTCCATAAGGGAGGGATTTCTGTACTTTGGAGATGAAGCTATAGCATTTTATTAACTCTGCTGAGTTTATGCACCTAATACTTAAGCAGATTAATAATGTGTGTGGCAGAGATCTTGGGGCAACTTCACAGGGCCAGTAAGAATAATAGTTAGCTGGTAATGCAGCCACAGTATTGAGGCTTTAATTATTAGTCATTTATTATGCAAAAAGGTACAAAGAGTGTTTGTAATTATAGTGGTTCTTAACCACAATGACATTTTAATTTTATTGCTTTTGTCCTATATTTGGGTTCTGGATCAAAACACAGTTGGAAAACATTGTAAATTGACCAGTTCAGAGCTCAGATCTTCAACTGTGAATTTTGTAATCCTTGAAATAATGTGAAGATCTTGCAAGAGACTTAAGAATGCAAATTATCTACTGGTATATACATTAAAGTGTTTAATCATGTCCTTAGAAATTTATTTCTGTATTGTTCTCAGGGATCCAAAACAAGCCATAAAACACAATCACTTTCTCACTACCTGTTACATTGGCTCCCTAATGTCTAGTTATTTGGGGACATCTGCCTGAAAAACTCCTTTTGTCTGTTTCCACATGCAAGCTGAAGCGTGCATTGGGGTTTAAACATTAGAATGGCTTTTCCACTTGGATGTGGCGCCCGATAGCAGCATGAAATGTTGAGCAAGCACTGGATACTTAATACTTTTCATTTAATGAACTGTTTCTTTATTATTTTGCAAAGCCTGCATAAGACGTTTTCATGGTTTAAAAAGTGCCCTGCATCCTACTTCATAGGAAGGGGACCTCATTTAGATTAACCTGTGACTTCAACAGCAGGTGGTAGAAAGAACCAACTACTTCAATTACTGCTTTTGCGCATGACTTTCATGTGTTACTAAGATTATCAGAGGAACCTGATTACATCCCCTTAGACACTATTGTTGGCACAATGATTAAGCTGTTATTTTTTTCCTTTTTTTTTTTCCCCTTTCTTTTTTAGACTGGAAACCTAAAGAGCTTTTTGGCATGAAGCAAAAGCACTGTGTATAGAGATCAGTAAGATAGTGAGTATCATTGCCCTGTAGCTTATCTCCACATATACAGCTCCCTGGTGGATCCCTATGATAAACATTATTGGAACAATTAGCTGCTGCTGACATAGAATCCAGACACAATGGCAATGGCCAGCAGCACCGAGCCAAATATCATGGAGCCAAAACCCATAAAAAAGCAACACCAAGCTACTCTCCCAATTCAACTGCTGTCATAAAACCCTCCCAGTGCTATGTTTGCATAGCTGGCTTCACCGATATGGCACTGAAATACAAAAGGAGAAGCTGCAGCACTTGCCTTTGTTTAGCTGAAATTACAAGTCATTGAATTAGTATGTCATCTTTATAGTGCTGTCATGCAGCGGAGGTGAGGAAGGCTCCTGGTAATGGATGGAAGAGTTTGATGGCCTAAAAGACAGGCTCACAGATGGCTGTCGATATAAAACAGTTTGCCCTTTTTTTAAAAAAGACGGGAGGGGGAAAAATAGGCTGAACAGAATAGGTCTCTCCTGACTTGAGTAGCTTTAACTAACAATATTTATGTGAGGCTGATCTTGGAGGAGTCTAGGGCTAGAAGGTGAACCAAGAGTTTGTCTAAAGATTAGGACTCAGAAGTGCATGCTAAGCCATTTAAAAAAATTTAAATATCAGTGAGGCAGCATGACCTGAAAGGTGAAGCAGGAAAGGTCTTGCTCGGAGGAAGCTGTTGCCGCTACCCTTGTGCAGGGGAAGGTACCCTTGTGTGATTCTGCAGCAGCAGCAAAATTCTCATCAGCAGAATCAATGGAGATGCAAAGCAAACTCAGGACAAGAAGAAATTATTTGTACATTTTAAGGAGCACTGTGATAGTCTCTTTCCTTCTTTGTTTAAACAAAAGGTAGGAAAAAGACATTGGTAATCAAAGGTTATTGCTGACTTGTGAACAAACTCTCTCTTTTCACCCGAAGCACAAGACCACTTCTTACCTACCTTGCATAATTCCATGCAGTTTTCTCAAACTGATGTTACAGTCACATCTAAAAGAAATTATTCACTGAAAGCCCCTTTTTAAATTAGTTTTGTTTGTCTGGTTTTGTAAAAAGCTATTTTAGCCAGGTCAGTCTTTTTAAGAAACATNGTCAGGATTGCTTGACTGATTTGAGTAAATCCTATTCAGAGAGAAAGTACCACAGGAAGAAGCTACCAAAGACCAGTGGGGTGCTTGTCTACTTGAATTCAGGCTTGGATATAAGAGAAGGGACCCCAGAGCACTCTTACAACTTCCTCCTTTCCCACATTTTGCTGTTTTCTATTTGGATGCTATCTCCTAGTTGAAAACCACTTGCATATTATTTTTATACACTCCAAAGTAGCGTTTTCATGGTTCACAACCCCAGAAGTGTTTATGTACATCTAGCAGTGGTGCTGCTAACATTTCTAGAAATTTCTAAAATTTCAGGGTGCTGAATTTCTGTAGCCTTTTCTTCTCCCTGCCGTATCCCAGGCTTTGTTCCCAGAAGCAGGCTGGAACGCTTTTAAAACAAGCACTTCTGTGTGTGCTATTGTTTCCTTCTTCCTCCTTGGAACAGTTGAAGGCCACCAAGGCCTGTCCTCAGGGCTCTCCTTATAAAGGTGAGCAGATGTGAGAGCTGGGCAGGAGGGGCACATGTGACAGGCAATGCACTGTGGAGGCATTTGAGATACAGAATCATGACGTGACAGGAAAACATTCTGAAAATAACTGCCTTGTGTGGGGTCTGAACATGGGAGAAAATGGTTTTGGTTTCAAGTCACCCTAAATAAATCTTTATCTCTGGGACAGAAAAATGAGTAATTTGGAAACTACCTTGATACTTTATGAAATTTGTGAATACCATGTTTTGTACAACAGTGCAGATGTCAAAATTAGTGACTGTATAAAGTCTTATAAATGTCTATTTAACTTCTACCAGATACAAGGATTTTAAATTATTTGGTTTATCATGTTTCATTTTAGAGATTTTTTTTCCTTAGTGTGCAGGACACTCAGATTTAAAGGTATTTGCAGATGTGTTCTTGCAATGCTATCACAGCAAAATTATTTTTTTGCACTGTCCAGCCAAACAAAATCTAAAACAAGACATGAAGAAAATGAAGAATTAGACTCTTATTTTTATTTCTCTGGTTTTTTAAACTTATTATGCAGTTTAATGTATCTACCAAAAAGTACTCTGCATTAAACAATCTGGAATTAAGACATATGGATGTCATCTATAAAAATTCCTCGGAGATATAGTCTTCTGCTCCAATTGAGAAATCCATCCAATATCAATGACCTTTCCATTTAGGGAATACTTAATGTGGTTAACTAGATATGATATACTTTGGGAATGCTTTTTATTGCATACATTTGAATTAAGAGATACACCTTGTAGGGAGAAAATGATGAAACGGCACTCTATTGAGGGTTAAAGATGAACGATGGCCTTTAAGACATTTGTTTTGGTTAAACACAAAGTAAGAGGCACTGTCATATTCAGGCCCACAGTGTTATTAAGGCATAAGAGATGAGGACTGAATTCAGCCTCACTTAAATCAATGGGAATTTCGCCTGCTACTGCTGCAGCTGAATTTGAATCATTATGGTTAAATGGCCTCTTTTTTAATCATAAAATGCTTTGAGTCATAACCATATGTATTAATCCTTCTCATTAATTCTCAGGGCCTTGTGTACCAGGCCACTGTAAATGGTGTAGCCCTTTTGGAAAACAAAGAAAAGCTGAGTGCATTTTCAGAATAGATTTTAAAAATACTCAGGTGTTTGTATTTGATTTATTTGCTCTTATAAACAGTGAGAAGGTATATTGCAGCTGTATCATGAAGTTTTTGAGTTTTCTGAATTTTATATTTCTTTTGTTCTTTTTGCTATTTTTTATTTGCCTATAGCTTTGTGGGAATATTTGGAATATCACCTGTGGGATAGCTGAAGCAAACAAATAATTTTTCCGAGTGTCTGCTTCTCATCAGTCAAATTTTAGTGTAATTAGATCTCTTTTGGTAGCTACCCATATCAATAAACAGAGATGCCTGGAGTTGTGAATGGGATGAATCTGTTTGCATATAGTTAACTGCCTCAATGCATTAGCTCTTCTGCATTCCTTCTTGCCTCTCCTCCAATTCTGACATCTTTTTCCTACAGTATTAATATTACATTTCCTTTGTAGTTCTACTCTCTTCCCTTGGCTATGCTTTACTTCTCTTAAAACCTTTGCCCTTGACTTTGCTACCTGCCTTACTGGGGAGAAACACTCTGCAGGGACAGACTGTCAGTGATGCATGTAAAGCCCTAATTTATGCTTCATTTTAAGATAAGCCCCAAATACGTGGATTGGCACTAGATACCAATTAAAAACCTAAAAAATTTCTAAATCCAGAAGTGACTCAGTTTGCTACTAAGAAATCTATCTTTCCAAACAACATTTCTGTTACTAATATTGTACTGTCATCATACTGCTGTTAGATTCAAACTTTCCTGTGAGCACTCTTTATCTCAATAAAAATGTACAATTTAAACATTATTGCTTATATTTATTTGTGGCTTGAGGAAGTAATGGACAAGTCTAAGAAAACACCTTTTTCTTTAATTTGGTTGTGATGTATGGATTTTCTTAACGTTATAAAAAGTTAATAAAATTAAAAGTTCTAGTTACTTAAATATAATTTTATCATTCAATAAGATAACAGAGACTTGATGTTTTTTGAACTTTGTTCATATATCACACTTATCAGATCTTGTTTACATCAGCCAAAGTCTGATTAAAGAGCTGTTCCAGTATCCTGTGCTTCCTTTATTTCCTTTGCTGGATTTTATTCTTAATTCAGAAACTACTCCTAAGAAAGATTCTGAAATTATTTGCCTATTGGAATGCACTGTGAAATTTACTGTTTTTTCTCCTTGAAATCAGCTGAACACCAGGTTTTATGGGTTAGAAGATTTTACCTGTTAAAACGACCTTGAATTCTATAAAGGATTTAGTTTTGATTCAATAAATTCCTTACATTATATATATATTTTTTCAGTGGCATTTAATGCTTAAATTTTACTGCTGTTCCTTGCCCGTCATTCGTCTGGAATTTTTCCAGGACTTGCAATGCAGAGCACAGTTTGTTCCCATCTGGCTGCTTCTACCTGAAGGTGGTCATGCACTAGGGACTGATTCTGGGAGCACAGGCACTTCTGCACTGTATTTTTGAACAGGAGCCAGACATTTCCCTGGTAAATTCTGAACTTGGAGTTGGCAGTTCCAGGATATGGGGTTTTTATAGTGATGATGACATGATCCAACAAATTAGCTGTCTGATACATACCAGACTTAAAATATTTAGGTTTAATGCAGTATGCTTGGATTTCAGCCTAAACTTTGTGCCCATTTCCAGAACTGGGATCTGCCCTCAAGATTTGTCACCCACTACAGCTATGTTAAGCTTCCATCACTAAGTTTGTTTGAAAGAACACCCACGTTTTTTGTCAACTCAACATAGTTTCTGCCTGTATAATAGTGATATATATATATGTTTTTCCAGCTTTATTTACCTTTCCCTGTGTCTTTAAGAAAATGTTAGCAGAACAAAGCTAAATCACTCTATATCTTTCAGTATGTGAGCAGATGACATAGATGTCCAAGGATGTGATGGGGATCAGCTCACACACTTTTCAGCTGAGCATATGTGTAAAAACAAAAACAAACCTTACTTTTTTCTTAGAAAGCACTACGTATTTCAGGCAGTTAGGCAGTAACAGATGTTGGAGACTCAGTAGGAAGCTAGATGTATGCTGGGATGTCACTCAACTCCCCTTAACAAGCTGCTGTGTTGGAGAACCAGTCTCCATATAGGCTCTGCTTAGTGTCTCAGAAATAAGATGACACTAAAATAACCAGCTTCCCATGAATACCAAGTCTCTCTTTTAGGAAATATACTGCTTGGGGGCTGTGAGGAGAGGAAGGTTGTGTGTGTGTGTGTCTGTGTGTGTGTGTATAAAACTTTGCCTGCAAAAGGTATTGCGTGAAGGAAAGACTTTTGTTGTAGTTTTAGTAATTTTAATTTTGGGTAGTGGCAGTATTGTTTGTTATAGAAGTATTTCATTGAGAATTGTTATGAAATATGATCCCTCTGCACTTCTGATTGACATAGCTTCAGGTAACATGCTGTGCCATGTCAATAAAAATCTACCTAGCATTAAATAACTGCATTTGAAGATGGGTATTCTCCATATTTCAGAAGGCAGTACAAGAATATTCATTCACTGTAAGACTAGACAAACACACTCCACTGAGTTCTGGTGCAGGAATAAAGCAGCAATTACAACAAAGTACCCTTCCAATTACAGAAACTGCAAATATAATATTAAACTGGGCTGGATGACATGGTATAAGCCAGGCCAAAGAAAAGAGGCTGCATATGGCATGAGCGAATCTTATTGTCTATACAAAAGATGTTTTCATGGCTGGTATGATAATGAGTAAGGTCATATCTGGCCACATCAAAGAACCTTGAAGAGTATAATTGACAGATATCTATCTAGCTTCAAGAGACCGAGAATGGTGACACTGGGGACTCAGAGACATCTGAGTACTCAGGGTCATACAAGGACTTTGTCAGTTGAGAGAGATGCAGGACTCTGGAAATCCAAGCAAGGAATTTTATGATTTTCTTTCAGTGACTTCAATTGTTTGGACCTATCTCTGCCACTGGGGAGTCTGGGATAGGTGTTTTTGAACAGTTTAGCTTTGATTTAGCCGTGGTATTTTCTTGTTTTTCAAATAAACATTGATTTCTTGAAGACCCTTTTGGATCTTAAGGCTGTTTGGGCGAATATTTACTACACTCTGGTCCTTGGGACAAGGGAAACAAACTTCTTACCTTAGGCAAAAGATAGAAGAGAGGGCTGACGGTACCTGACCTGGGGCACTTTGTCACAGGTGTTGAAGGTGTCACCAAAAGGCTGACTGAAGTCAGTGACAAGCAAGAGGGGAACCACAAGGGATGACAAGATTAGGGATCTTGTGGTTAACACTCGCAGACCTCTTCCCTTAGTAATCACAAAGGCATCAGCAGTCCTGGTGTGGGACGATGAGGAAAGGCACTAAGATCTCGTTGGGATGAGAGAGATGCTTTTTTCTGCAAACCGATATAATCCCTGATGCAGCCAGATAACTCGCAGAGCACAAATGATTTGTCCTTTCTCTACCCCCTCCCCCCCTCCTCCACTTGCCAATATTTTAAGATATTTCCAAAAGTAATGGGGAGTGGGTGTTGGAGAGTTGTATTTGCTTTATAGTCAGCTTTACATATAACAAATGAGCATTCCATTTCTCCTGGGAAATAAGTAAATTGTATTGAAATTGAAACAGTGGCAGAAAAGGAGTAAGTGGTTTGACTTGAACCACAGAGGGAGATTACAAGAGAACAGAGATTAAAATGCAGAAACCCTTACATCATGCCAGAGCTTTGTGTGCTGCACCTCCCTCTCTCACTGCCTGGAATTGATGCTTCTTTCTTCTGGGGCAAACCAAACCGCTACTGGGAAAATGGAGCCTGTGAGCAAATCACAAAGCATCACTGTAACACATTTTTGAACCCAGAAGATGATTTTGGGTTTGGGTTTTTTGGATTTTTTGAAATTTTGTTATTTTGTCTTGTTTTTTGGTGGGTTTTTTGTGATTTTTTTAGGGAGGTTTTGTTGTTGGAGGTTTTTTGTTTTGTTTTTTTTTCCTGTTTGTTTTTTTTATTTGTTTCTTTTGTTCTGTTTGGTCTGTTTTATTTAAAATACTTATATATCATTTAAATTTATTAAATATTCTTCACTCTATAAATATTTTCCCAGAACTATGTCTGACTTTGCTGTATGCAAAAAGACCCTCACCCAGTCTCCCTTTACTCACTACTGTCCTCCAGATTAATTGTAAAAGATACACTGGCTAAGTAACAAACTGGTAGGGAATGAATTGGTCACACAATTATTGTGCACTTATTCAGAAAATGTTTGTTCTAATTTATTATTGATTGAAATCAAGTTAATTCTTTTTCACTGGGTAATACTTTATTGTGCTTTATCAAGCTGTAGAATGTTCCATGAGATCACATTGATTAAAAAAATAAAAAGGATGTCAAAAGATTTCTGAATAAAAAATTCCCATTAGATCTGAACGGGATTTAGCTAATTCTAGACAGCAGGTTTTATGGCTTTCAGAAGATAACTATGTGTTTCTTAAATGTGGATGCCTTTAAAAGCTCTAACTGAAACACTTCTTGTTTTGTGAGGTGCTTTGTTTATGCAAACAAAAGCCAAAAAATTGTGCTTAAATGTACAGATTTTTGTTATTTTGGGATAGTAATATACATTTAGTGTTATAAAATAAAACCTGTAGTCAAAACTTTAAAAAGTGAAATTAATTCTTTAAACTTTAATTTTTTTAGCTTCTATCTTTCCTAACATTTTATATTTGACTAACTCACTGATTAAGGACATGAGTAAATGAGATAGATAATTTTAATCCAGAATTAAAATTTAAAAAACAGTAAAAAATTACTGAAACTGACTACCTTTATGCGAAAGTATTGTAGACTTGTAGACTTCCAGCAATGCCTTTTTCATTCAGATCTAAGTGCTCAACATTATTCTCAAAATGACATGACTTTAAAATATAATGATATTGCATGATAATGACTACTACAGGTGCAAATTACAGAGCTCCAAAAAGTAAATGTAATCATCATGTTAGTTTTTGCTTTTTGAAGCCAATGAATGTCCCATTCATTCTTTTATTTCAAGCAAGTGTAAATAAAGTTCTTTATTTGCTTTCCCTGCAGCATTCAGAATTTTCTGCTGGTTTAATCTGTTCCCATCCACTAAGAGTCAGTTTCTTGCATGCCTTTTCACAGTTTTTACATCCCTTTTTCATTGTGAAGCTGAACCTCTCCCTTTTTGTCCCCAGTTCCTGCACTGCAATGTTCTTTGCCTGGAAATAGTTGAGACTAAAAACAATACTCCCTCTGAGGATGTAAACTGATTTATTATAAGAGATAGAAGCAAGAACTAACAGTGAAGAGATGCAAAACACATATTATTACTATTAATATTACTATTATTTTACCATTTTTACTGTTATTTCCTGTCTTTGCACTTATGCATAGATTTACCTTGAGGTTTTTAGATAATGCTTCAGGCTCTATCTTATGTGCTTACAACCAATTTACGCCACGGGAAAGTATACGTTGTCATCCATGATCTTTGGAATTTTCAGAAAAGATATCCCAAATGGGAACATTGTTGCAGATACGGGTAACACGAACCAGCAGTTAAACCTCAAATGTTGAAACCTCTGATAAATAGATAAGCCTAATAAATACTAAATGATGTGAAAAATGGAAAAAATGGGTCAACTGAGTGACTTACTCAGTAGCCACAAGGAGAGCCTCTGACTCCAAGCAGTGTCAAGCACTGAATTGGAAACACTTTCTTGTGTTTCTGGCAGTTTAGAAATAAATCTTGAGGACCAGCTCAGGGGATCCTCATGCTGCTTCCCATGTCTACTGAAGAACACCATTCATCTTCCATACCCCTTTGCACTCTTAGTGCACACGAGAGCCTTGTTGATCAACATGGAAATCCAATCTCACAGTTTCATTGCCAAAGGGTCACCCTTATTTTTAATATACTGTTTGACCATAGTTATTCCTAAAACTGTTTTGTGAGGAATGGGTTTATTTGGGAAGAGTTTGATAGTGAGCAACTCTTCTGCAAAAAACTACACATTAGAAACATACAGAGGTTTTCACACCTTGAAAAGGAAATTTAGAAACCAGTTGGTGTGCAGAATGAAGATGAACTGCACTTTTTCTTTCATCTTTTTATGCAGACTATAATTCCCTGCCACTTCCTTACAAGGGACGAAGGTTTGAATAGCTGTAGCATCATCTTCTTCCACCCCTGGTTTTATTCTGAGTCTTAACTTTAAAGACAGAGGCTGGTTTATTCTGTAGAAATAAGTGGGAATGTTAGAAAAGGCTAAATATCATCATAAACCAAAACATTATGATACCAGAAACCCTTAGGAACAACACTAATGCTTTTAAATGAAGGTTTTATTTGTCTCTGAGCTGCAAAAGGAAGTCACTAATGAGATGTCATTTACATTCTAACACCTGTTAAATGGCACTTTTCTCTTTCCCCAAAGAGAGAGATGTTTATGAATGTTTGCAGTTTTCTGAGAGTATCTACAAGAATTATATTTTCATAATAAATGCTGTATATTTTTCCGGTATGTACCTAGGTTACACCAGAACAGTATAGAGAAATATCAGGAGCTTTTTTTGTTTTATTAGATTTATATGTCATTTTTATATAAATCTAACAGGGAATGTCTAGCTTACAAAGAAATTTCATTAATCAGGATTTAACACAATTGCGTATTTAGGATGTGATTTGCAGCAGTTACAGTGCAAGAACTGCATGTAAT
Organism: Thryothorus ludovicianus; assembly: GCA_013397245.1. NCBI lineage: Eukaryota > Metazoa > Chordata > Aves > Passeriformes > Certhiidae > Thryothorus > Thryothorus ludovicianus. Next base: position 278,992 of record VZTB01014662.1, on the reverse strand, counting down.
TATACCTCCATTTAAATGAAAATTAAAAGCTTGTGTTGTAGCAGGGTACATGTGTTGAATACATTGCTTTACAGAATAAGCCCTTCAAAGGAGAATACCTGAAAATGAAGTTTCAGTTGGTTCTGTCAGGGAACTGCTGCATGCTGTGACTTTTAAAATTGGGGCTTGCATTAAAACTGACCAGAGGGAAAGATGGGAAATTACGGGAAAGCAAATGATCTATAACAATACAAGTTGATATGCTTCTGTTAGATAAGCATAATGCAAGTTTCTTTCAATCATTTCTAAAGTAGTTTGGTGTATAAATTAACTCATTCAGTTAATAAAAAAAGGCAGAATCCACAGAGGCTTGTGCTGGAAATAAGTTCTGCAGCAGAATTTGAAGAAGGAATTAAATTAGTATTAGAATTAAAACTAGATCAGAATTAAGGAAGCAAATTTTAAGGAACCAACAACTTTAGCAGGTGCTCCTGTGGACTGTGTCTCACACCCATTAAATATAGGATTCACTTGGGGGTTTTTGCTTCCCAAGTCCCATCCCAATGCCTACAGTTGGCACATCTGCTGCTTGTCTTCCAGACATGTCTTGTCAGGTACAAGGTGCAGCTGCTGGCACACTGGAAATCTTGTGCAGGGGAAAGGTGAGGCATGATGGCTCTGAGCACACTCTTGGCAAGAACTCCTCTCACAGAATCACAGAATATGCTGAGTTGGAAAGGACCCACAGGATCATCAAGTATAACTCGTGAGTGATTGGCCCATACAAGGATTGAACCCACAAAACTGGCCTGAAACAGTGTTGTTTCATCAATTTGTTTGCCTGTTCAGCTCAGAGGCAGTATGACCCTGGCATACAACACAGGGTGAAAGAAGAGGATAACACAACTGAAATGGCTGATGCTATCATAAACTGAAGACATCCCATCTTGGTGGAATGTAGTGCCATTCTGGAAGCTGATGCCAGAGCCAGCAAGAAAATTGGAAATAACATTTGGGTCTCTAAATCTCAATTAGATGCTTTACCCATTGTTGTTATGATCCAATTAGCGAGAGATGCCTGTGCCCAAATTAGGTGCAAACAAGACCATATGCCAAAGTCAATTATACAGTTTTTATTTAACAGTAGTTGTAAGGTAGAGAGATAGAAAGAAATAGAGAGAGGAGAGGGGAGACAGAGAAAAAGACAGCAAGAAGAAGATACTCACCACCTGTGGATCCAGCAGCATCCCTTGGTCCTTCCTCACTCTGGGTTTCTTGTTGGTGTGGGTCCTAGCCTCCTTCTACTAGGGGTACCAGTGTTCAGTCCAGGTTCTGGGTATCCACGGGGTGGTCGCAGATGCCGTTCCCATCACTTGTGGTAATACGTGCATGAGCAGTTGCTTCCTTTCCCACAGTTTGCCACGGTGGGAATTTTTGTCTGGATATGTTAACCAGGATGTGCTAATCAGATCTCGCCTCCACCAGGCCTGGAATTAGCACCTTCCTGTCGTAATTTCTTCCTTCTGTGCTTATCTCAAGTTCCCTCTGTGGTGGCTTATCTTATGGCAAGTTCCTTCTGTGGCCTTGGCAGTGTTTGAGACAGGCAACTGTGTCTTTAAGTCCTTACAGGTGTAAAAACAGAAGACAGCACTGATATCTGTAGTGAACCATCAAAAACTGTGCTCTTCAACCAGAGAAATATGTGATTCAGCACAGACCCTCTGGGGGAAAGCCAGGGCAGAAGCTACCAGTGGAACTGAGCTGACAGAATATAATGAGCAAAGCATGTGTTGGGGGTGAATTATAAACTCTGGGTTTTCTAAAACAGTTTGTTAAATTACAGGCTTAGGCACTTTCACTTCTTTTCAGTTGCATAGTGCTGAAATTTTAAATGTTGTTTTGTTTCAGCAATGCTGTAAACATTATTTGTGTCAGGAGGTCCCAAGCAGTGGTTTGGGTTTTTCAAAAGGGGTTTAGTATCCGTGTGTCTATCACAGATGTTTCCTGGGATTCAGCATTCCTTGAGAAAGACCCACATAAGTTGACGGTGTCTCTTTCAACATGCTAGATGTGTGACAAAAGAAAGCAGTGTTTGTAAGTTGAAGTCAAAGTAATGACAGGCCTTTGAATGAAGGTAAGAACAAGTCCTTGTGGGCTAAAGTCTCCTTAAGCTGCCTTTTGGATTTAACCTGAATGGATCAGATTTTTTTTGAAAAGAAGAGTGACTGAGCCCTGTTTGAAAGCCAAAGAACATAAGCTTTACAGCCCAAGTGCTCTGTAATTTCAGGAAGGGAAGAAATTTTTTCATGTATGACTTGATCTTTCTAAGAAATTATCTAAAGTTTTATCTCATGATCCATCTTCCCTCCTATATTTCCCAGTTCTAACATTATTGCCTATCTCCCCCTTAAACTACAGCCCATTTTCTGTAATTCATGTTAGTCTCAGATGTTCTGCCCAAAGAGCAGAGAGATGGTTTTGTTTTAAATTTAAAGCAGCTTTAAATTTTCTTATATGTTGAAGTGCCTGGCTTCTTCTTGCTTACCTTATGTCTGAAAAAAACCCATTATTTTAAAAAGTTTGCAGTCTGGAGAACATGGGTTTAATCAGATTGCTCTGTAATTATTCACCAGCTTTATTCACCCTGGATGATATATACCTTGCATGGTGCTAAAAGAAATAAGTATATTCATTTCCTATCCAGTTCCCACCTTGCATTATAAAAGCCAAATATCCATTCTGTAAATAGAGATGAATCAGCAATCCATATAATATCTATTCATCATACATATTTCACAAGGAGGATATTGTGGTGGCTGGAAAGTTCTTACAAAAATAATATGGAAATCCGGAACTTGATGTGGAGTGTCAGAGAGCTTCTTACTATTATTTACCTTATCAGCTTTTGCTTTCTGAAATCAATGGAAGGGCATCAAGTTCAGCTAATCCATATTTCTGAGTATGAAATTGAATTTATAGTCTGTAGTATGTTGACTACCGCTCGCATTTAAGGCATAATTGATTTTTATTGAAAAGCCAGCAGGCACATCAAAAATTTCCACAAACCACAAGGATGTTAAATTTTACCCTGTTTAGATAATAGTGTTGCTTTATTTATCCTTTAAAATGAAGCTTTTATATTTATATCAGAAAATGTTGTGGAAGTGTGACTGATGCCTTGTGAAACCATCAGTCCATAGTTCTGTTGAACTCTACAGCACAGAAATAAGCAACTTTGCTGCTCCTAAGGTAAATGTCTCTGGTTGGTTTGTTTTAAGAGTAAAAAAAATAATAAATCTGCTCAAAGAAACCATTTCATGTCATGTAGGAAAGTTGTTTTTCTTCATTCCAATAAATAGCTTGCATAATTACTTTTTCCTGTTTCTTCTTTCTTTTTCTCTTTTTCTTTTTCCTTTCTTTTTCTTTTTCTTTTTTTTTTTCTTTTTCTTTTTCTTTTTCTTTTTCTTTTTCTTTTTCTTTTTATTTTTATTTTTCTTTTTCTTTTTCTTTTTTTCTTTTTTTTCTTTTTCTTTTTCTTTCTCTTTCTCTTTCTCTTTCTCTTTCTCTTTCTCTTTCTCTTTCTCTTTCTCTTTCTCTTTCTCTTTCTCCTTCTCCTTCTCCTTCTCCTTCTCCTTCTCCTTCTCCTTCTCCTTCTTCTTCTCCTTCTCCTTCTCCTTCTCCTCTTTCCATACTGGCCACTGTATGCTTCATCCTCATTCTTTTAAACACAGAAGTGTTCTTTTCTATGGGCTTTTAATTGGTCACAGATAGCAAAATAACTAATCCATGTTAAAATTTTTTGTTTCCAAAGCATTTACTTAATTTCCTTCAAGTAGAAAGGTGTTCTGAATCCTAGACTAGATTTTGGAATGAACAAATACTTCATGACCCCTTTTTTTCCAACCAATTAAACAGATTTTACTTTCTTTCTCTTACTTGGGCTATCTGATCTATGTCCCTCCACATTACTGACTGCATTGCCTCAGTGCATATGTGTTTTTCACAGGAATTCTTTGAACCACAGAAAAAAACTCAGGGTTCCTTTGCATAGGAGATACACTATGGTAAGAAATATAGCTGGAAACTTTGTAAAGCCATTCAATGAGATATATATGTGTGACTCAAGGGCATTAAAAAAAATGTATCAGAAGTACTTAAATAAAAAACTTGAAGAGATTATACACCCGCTACTCTATGTAGGAGTGTCAAGCAAAAATGACCAACCTTTTGCAAAGGCAAGTATTTCCAAATGCATGTGCAACAGGTGCAGGCACAAATCCATTTAATAAATAGCAAGATTTGTGTCTGCTCCTCTATTCTATCACTTGCAAACTTCATTACAAATGTTATACAGATATTCATACTTGCTTCTATGTTTCTCCTTGTTGTCCATAGCATTGTTATTTCTTCTGTATTGGTGTTTTAAGAGCACTGTTGAAGGTCTGAGATATAGATACAACAGAAGTCATAAATAGAACAGAGGGACTGCAATGTGCTTAAAGTTCAGAGCAAAGGATAAGGAATGAGACAGGAGGAACCTAGACAGAAGCTCAATGGAAGAAATGGAAATAGAGGGTTTAGACACTTCTGCTTATGATGCTAAAGGTTGCTTTCCAGGATACTTTCTAAGGGTACTTTTGCATGAATATTTGAATAAAAACTGTTAAAGGAATGTAGGCTATTGAAGTTAAACTCTAGTTCATTGGATTAGATAATTTTTGCCTAATTTTAAGCTTCCAAATAAAAGGGGATTTACCTTTTTCAAGGAGAGGTGATTCTTTTCTAAGGTATTGATCATGTCTCATAATTAGTGTTCATTATAATGTCCTTTTTTCTCTACAGCTCTCCTGAAAGATATGGTTTCTAGAGGCCTAAAGGCATAAGCAAGATTGCATTTATTTGATTAAGATAAAATCTTCATGATCACTATAAATTTTGACTAAACTTTAGAAATCTAGTAAGTCAGAATTTTCGTCTTAAAAAAGACATTAATAGCACTTTACCACATGTGTAGTATCAGGCCTGTGAGGAATGGAAGATAGGTTTATCTATCTATCTCTAATGTTACACCCTCTATATCTAAGAGTCTCATCTTTCAATTTTGCATACATATTTAGGAAAAGTATGCAAATTTACATGAAAATTCCCTGGAGTATTGCATGGACAAATCTTGCCCATTAATGGACTCATAATGTCTATTCTCATATGAAAGATATAAAGGATATTGTTCACAAGTACTGAAATGGGAACAATTCCATTAGAAATACATGTAGTACACTGAAACTAAACAGGGACTGCATTCATGTATGAACACAATGTAAATTTATCATTGTAACAATTTTGTATAAAAGGGAGATTCTATTTGCATTCACATTCTCTGCAGAGGGATGAAAATTACTTATACAGTGAATTTGGGCCCATAATTAGAGGAAATTTCTTGGGTTTAAAGAATTTTCTGGTTTTTAAGGATTAGATAGCTGTTGATAACAAAATTTTATCACATTGGTGAAGATGGGAATGTACGAGGATATGGGAGAAAAACAGATAAAGGAGATTTAATGTCAAAACAAATGAGCCTTTCCTTCATCACATCTTTCCCTTATTTATCATATCCCCCTTAGAACTTTTAATCATTAAAAGGATCATTCTTAAATGTTACCCTGCTCTCCTCAGTTTATTTCCCTGCTACTTATAAAAATAATGCCTTGGTTATTTTACTTTCTGGTAAGGAGCTTATAGGTTTTGGTACAGATAATTAGGTGTATTTATCAATTAGAATAATTCAGATTTTAATTTATCATGAAGGGAAGGCGGAACTGAAATATTAAATCAGATTGCTGAAAAACATGATAATCTGAATTTCAGGTTTTTTAGCTTGCTTCTACTGCCCCATAATACTGTCACTCTTAAAAAAACCCAATACAAACAAAACCCCCTGTTTTTATTATTTTTCAGTGGTAAAATGTTAGGATTGAACAGATCTTTCTGCACCACTTAGGATATGCTGTTTACTCTTGGGCATACACTTTGCCAGACAGGCTTTTTTCCTTTCCCCCAAACAACAGAAGGTACAAACTTCACATGAGTTTTCAGCGATAAAGGAGGGACTTTCTGTAAAAATAATTAAATTCTGAATAATGTATCAGACATCATTTTCTTCAGACCTATTTCAGCACACCTGCAGTTTGATTTGTGCAGGAACAGCTGAGTAGCCATTCAGACCTGAATGTGCTTAACAGAGGAAGTAAAATGAGAAAGTCTCCAAAACTGCTAACGAATTACTATGAGTAAAAGTAAAATTTGTATTTGATGTAGCACCAAATTCAGTGTTTTGGTAACATACTTTAGTAGTCCTCTGAAGCTCATAAGTTGTCTTAAATATTCTTGACACAGAGTTGCATAGGAACCCCTGCATTGCATCAGAACTCAGTGACCGTCTCTGCAGCCTCAACACTCTTCACTGGGAGTCAAATAAGACTTAGACTTACACTGACTTTTCAAGCTCAAAATCTTGATCATGAAAAGAATCATTTGGGGGTTTTTTTGTCTTCTTTGTTCAAGATTTTTCTTGAACAAAATCTTCAGTGATTTTGTTTTCTCAGATAGTTTTAACCAATATTGCCTCTCATTCAGATTCTACCAAATGTTCATGTTCTGCCTCTTTTAAGACTTAAAAAGATTCTTCTTTCTCTGGGACCTACAGAGGAAGATGTATGATAATGTAGAATAGAAGCAGTACCTCTGAGAGAAAGAGGCTAAGTTACATTTCATTTATATTGTTCAGAGATTCCTGTAGAATTGGAGTATATCCTGTGGATCTATACTTTGCTGTGCACAATGTTTCTAAAGCCAGGATGCCTCATATTATGTTGCAGTCTCATGGATTTACTTCTTCATAGCCAAGAGGAGACCTATGCAAAAGAAAAAATATAAAAAACACAGATTTTTAAGTTAGAAATGTTTCCCACAGATCAAACATCAATACAGCCACTAAAACGCACCTCTTGATTCATAAGGAATGAAAAAAAAAAAAGGAAATTATGATGCAAGCAGCAAAAGTAAAATTTGAATGCTGGATAACGTTTTAATTCTTCTCCCCATTTTAACTGCTTTGCTTAAGACTTAAGATCATGAAAGTACAATACTAAAAAGGTCCTTCAATAAATAGAAACAAATGAGCTTTTCCCTAGCACGGAATTACTTAAAATCAGTCCTTCTTGTGAAGCTAATCCCCCGACAGATAAGACTGTGAATTCCCCCCCTCCCCTTCCTACACGCTCACAGATGGGTTGCAACAGAAAGATGACAAATGAGTTGTGTTTGGCTGGATTAATGGGTATTATCATGTTAATGGATGTTTATGGTGCAGTTTGGGAGGTTCATGTGGTTTTCAAAAAGTGTTGGTGTTCTGGGTAGCTGCAGCCTGTGCATGTGTGAGTGTGTGTATGCATTATTAGCCACCTTTTTATGCATATTGTACATTTTTGGTCTCTTTAATGGGTCACAGCTAAACTGAGTGTGGAAGTGTTGGCCTTATGCTCAGATCTTTCACCACGCCATCATGCATGTCATGCAAAACACAAGTGCCTGTGACTTGCCTCCCCACAGTCCCTGTAAATGCAGGTGCCTCATAATCCTGGGTCTACTTTGTTGCAATCAGTTTTAAAATCTGACATATTGATCAGGAGTTTAGCCTGAGTAACTACTGCACATCTATCAACTGTGGCTGCGAATGTCAGGTCAAATTTGTTGGCAAGGTGGCCTTACAGCCAAGCAGGGCAATTCCTGCCACCCACATGAACTGATGCTCGGGACCTCATTTGGCAAGGACAGTACGTATTGCAGCAACAGGGCATGGGAATAAGGGGCCAAGTGGGGCACACCCTCAGGAAAATGTCTCACCAAAGACCACAACGCAGGAAAACCCACTGTTTAAGCAAAAGTATAAAATCACTCAAGAATAAATAAGCTTTTTATCTGGATTTTAAAGATTGGGGTGGGGGATAGCGTAGGGGTTGTACTATGTTTTGGTTGTGAAGTTTTTAGTTTGGTTTTTTGTGAGCTTGTGGTGGGGCTTTTTTTCTGTTCACAGTTTCTTATTCTGTGAGAAGATGAACCTCCAAACATTCTTATTTGCTTTCATTTTCTGCTGCCCACAAGGCTTGTTTCCCTCTTACTTTCAGGATATAGGCTTTAACATGAGCTGATAGGCTTCTCTCGTATGAAACATATATATATATATGGATATATAAAGGAATACAATATGTCAGACACTTGTGTGTAAACTTCTGCTTAAAACCCTAAATGCTCGTTTGAATGCTAAAATGCATAATTTGCATGCAATATTGACGGAGTTGTTCACGTAAACATACAGTTGTGTTGGCACTCAATTTTTCTCTGGAAAGAACAGGTATTTAAAACCTGGAATTGCCATGGAATACCCTACAAAAATAGAAGAACCTCCATCAATTAATACATTTTATTGACTTAGACTTTTTAAAAAATTATAAAGCTCTGAAATACAATAAGAGTGCAGGATATATACAGGTTCATCTAATTCATAATATTTCTGAGGTTTTTCTTCTAAATTTTGAGAAGTCAGATTTTCCTTACAAAATACTATGATTTTGGGATGAAGACAGAGAAAATGGTCTTCTGAAACCAATACCAGAGGGGATTTTAATATACTGAAATAATGCATACCATTTATTTGGTATTCCTCCACCATCCAGTATAAAATAATTCCTTCATGTCTTTTCTTTCCTTAAAAATTCACCAAGCGTATGTGGACCTCACAGATGCAGCTTTAATTGAAAGTAATGTCAAAAACAGTGTTTTGATCTGTTTCCTTTCTTTTGACATTTTCTGTTTTTGGAATGTGTTGAGTCTGTACGACCATTCTCTGTTCAGAAATTCATCTGGAAATTTACATATTTTAAAGGCTTCTTGCTCTATAATACAGCTGAGCATAATAGTGCAAGCTACACAGAAATTGAGGTGTGAAAGAGAAATTTCCCAATTTCAGTCCTTAACTGAAATAAAAAAACAATTCTTCACCATCTGGGATTTACTGTGCAAGTCTTTATTCTGGGTAGGCTTGCTAGAGGGATAAAGTTCTTATGATCCAGCAATGGATAGTCTGTAGCTGGCTTTAAAAAAATAATAACAGAAAAAAAAAATTGTACATTCATTAATTTACAGCACTATCATTGAAATGCACAGATTTTTTCATACGTTCAGAAACATACTGGAATACATTACAACCAAGTGAACCTCTAAATTTGTGAAACCCAATAAATTGCATATTATTCTACAGGATGATAAAGTCTGTTTCTGAACAAGTAAGTAATGTCATTGATATGGAAAGGTGTAAGTACCACAGGAAACATTGCATATCTAGGATGCTCAGCATTTTACTGGATTATGCCCCAAGAGAAAGCAAGACAAAACAAAAATAAAGTAAAATAGACATTCATAAAGCTCGTCCTTTTTTTGTTTACTCCCTGCCTCAACAAATAAAATCAAAAAGGGTCTTGGTCTCAGAAAAAGGTTGTTAACTGTACATAATTTTTCTTCAAATTAATTATGAAGCCACCTACTGTTAAAAATAAATTGAATGTAAAGTCAGCGAACATGTACTCTGTCATTTAAAGGTAGGACTAATTATGATGGTTCAGTACCTGATGTTGAGGCTGGGAGCACTTTTCAGACTGTACTGGACTATACATTCTTTAATAAAACTGCAACAGCAAGTATGTACAGTTGCCAGATCATGTTGATTATTTTATTACCCAAATTAATCCCTTTCTAGTTACAGAACTATAAAGGATGGGAAGGAGACAGGCTTACTAGCAGCTAAAATCTCAAAACAGTCAAAACTGTGAAATAAAGCACTTCTAACAAGAGCTTCTTTGTGCAGTCCACCTATAGGCATTACATAAACAATTTGAAATCTCTACCTTCAGGAGGAATAGAACCCATATACAAGATTCCATACAAACAACTTTAGCTGGAAGTGCTAAGTATTTCAAAAATAAGTAGTAACATAAGCCTGTGTACACAAGTACCAATTTTCTATGTGTGTGTGCTCTGTTAAATATGGGCACAGAGCTTAGTTCCTCCTGCCTCTGAGCTCAGACAATGAAGGACATGTCTGTGATACCTTGTGCTCAGGTCCAAACTCTTAACACCCAGACACTGTAGGTGCAAGATTAAACCATAATGAGGGTGACAGGTTGGGGATCAGGAGTCCAAGGATATAACTTGCTCTCTGGCCCAGCAGCCTAAACTACAATACAGAAAGAGCCTTGATCTCTCTGATCCTGCTTCTCGCTTTGAACATAGTGACAGCTATGCATCCTTACTTCATTGGGCAGGGGTGTTGGGAAAAAGCTCTTTCTTACCACGCATCAGACTATTTTGGGCTGACCAAGAATATTTGAAAATCTAATTGAAATAAATAATAGTTCAGATCAAAGAGTCCTGGGAAGCATATTAATGTTGTGATAGTTAATTAGGTGCTTTTTAAAATTGCAACTTTCAATTTTGTATTTTGCAGTTTTGTTTTCAGTACTATTAAATATAAGTTTAAGCATGCAAAGCAAAAAAAAAAATTTTTGAGGTAAGTATTCCATTTAAGATACATTTTTTACATCTCTTTTTGTGAGAGGCAGTTGGGGAGACAAACCTCCTTCAATCCAAGCTAAATAATTTCCCCATTCACTAAACTGAAAATATCCATATTATTCAGGGTATATACACTGCACAGTGCAAGGGAATCTCTCACTAAGATACTGAATAGCAGATAAGATATTTTAAAAGCAGTATAGCACCTTTTGGCCCTTTCTTTGAGACAGCTGCAACATTGGAATTCAGTTTAACTTTTCTGTGTGGAAAAGTTAAACCGCTTCAGTATCAGCATTGGTGTGACTTTACTTACTTTCTTTTTTTAAAAAAATGTACTTAGAAACACAGTATTTTACTCCCTGAGAAGTGTGTAAATGGCTCAGGTCTGTCCAGTGGCTCTTTTCTGATTGCTGTCATGATCTTGCTCCTACACCAGTAAGCTGTGACATCTTCTGTGTGCCCTTGAACAAAATCTCCTCTGGTTTGAACCATTCCGCTGTGCACCCTATCCCACCAGTGGTGTGCTACAAGGAGCGCTGCAAAGGCTGGAATTCAGCATGGCCTGCACTGAGAGATAAAGGACCATGGAGGTTGGAAGGGGTCTGGACTCCATGTGGGTTCTAGGTTTCAATAGGGCTCTGCAGAAGGATGGGTCTTGGCACTTGTCCCATGCATCAACGTTGTGCCAGGTGTGAAGCTGTGCTCCTGGGGACCAGGGCTACTTGTAATAAATTTGTTTACTTTGTTTACAAAGCAGCACATTTCAGACCAGCAATCACTAACACTGAGTGGCATTGTGCACATGTACTGATAAACAAGTTGCAATGCCTCCTTAGGAATGGTTTTCATGTGTAATCAGATGAGGCATATGTCAAAAAAATGACAATGGAATCCCATGATGTCTTATATATGTTTTTAATATAAAAGCAGAGGGTTTAATTTTGTTGCTGTTGTGAATCTCAGACTGTGAGGTATTCTGTTTTTCCTGATAAATAGGCCATTCAGAGTCTCTGCTTTACACAAGCTGCCATGATTTTGAATGCAGCTGCCCTGCACTTTGGCTTTGTTAGTGGCTCGTCCTCCTACAGGTAGAGTTTAGCATCCTGAATCTTAGGAACCCTTCTGCTCCATGTCATGTCATGTCATGTGTTGTGTCTGGCTGTATAAGAGAGAAGCACAATGCAATGAAAGGCAAATACACTACTGTGATCTGTGGGGTGAGCAAACCAAGCAGGCTTGAGGGAAAGCATAGATTCCATCAACACACGTACGGTCTCAAACTCCTCCGTTTTTCCCAGACAAGTGTTATTTTTCAATATTTTATTGTGCTAGCCATAGGAGAAATCTTGTAATAAAATCATATCTCTATTTCATCCAAGGCAAGTTTGGATGTTATCACAGTGATATACTTTGTCATAGATTTATTGTTAAGTTGTCACATAATGTAGTTGAATAGAGTGATAACAATTGTATTCTAACAAAGTTTTAATACAAGATTGTGAAATTTTAACATGAAGTAGGTTTCTGCAATGACAGACCATTATTACCCTCAAACTTCCAATGACAAATTGTATGACTGAATGCAAAAAATGCAATTTAGCAGCATTTGTTATTATCTGTACAGCTTTATTGTTGTCTTTTTATTATATTCATAATCTGAAAATAATGTAAAACAGATCTATGTCTGATCATGTAATGACCAATGGCATATTGTATCTTATTTAGTAGGTAGTTGTCCTCTTGTCTTATTTGGGCGTATATAGTTTAACAAGATCCTTACCATCATTTTCTTAACAGGGATAATAAACAGAACAATTCTGCATAAAAGCTCATATCAGCTTCTTTCATGCCTTTTCTTTTCAGAAGGCTGCCTAAGGGTTTAAGCAATTTAGTTGTCTGACCCGCATGCTTTCTCTGCAGTCTGCAGTTCTTTTGTTTAACATTAGTATGTGGGCAAACAGCATTCAGAGCTGTGCAGAGCTTATCAGCCTGTGCTCAGTTGACCAGAACCCCATTCTGTGTATCTAAGAGGGGCCACGTTTAATGCTTCACAGTAGGAGCATCTGCAGTTTCCAAAAATGACTTGTTTATCAGATAAACTCTGTCCTTGCACTGACACATAGTGGCTCTTCAATATCACACTCTCCTGTATGAGAACTGAGCAAAACAGGGTATGCACAATGAATAACAAGTGAAATTTATGCACATGGTATGGTGACACAGGTACCCTGTAACACCGGGCAGTTTCTTTGCATCAGCTCAGTAACTACAGAGAGAAACTTCCTCATTACATTCCAAAAACATTTTACCTACTCATTCTTAATATATTTCAAGCATATGTTCTGAAGTCAGCAAATGTTAACTAGTTTGCTTATTTTGTTTGGAATTTAATTAGAAGTAGCTTGAAGGGTCTGTCTTCTATGGCACAGGCAGAGAGACAGAGCTAAGCTGAGGTTTGTGATGTGCCCATAAGTGTGGCAGCCTCTGATGGTCCAATTGGGACTCTGACTTTTGAGTTTGCTGTGTTACCAAAGTATGCCTTCACAGCCCCCTCTCTCCTCTCTCTACACACTTTCTCCACTAAACTGTTTTTTTTTTTTTCAGGCGATCAATTACAACCCTGGACACTAAAACAATAAATATATTCTTGTAAGAATCATGACTTTTGTGTTTATAATAAAGGCCTCACTAAATATTTTAGATACCAGAGAGGTTAGCCTTTGGTTTAGAAACAAAATGTTTATTAAAACACCAGCATTTAAGACAAGGTAGAAACAGCAGCTTAGAGTTGGTATTTAAGGCTCAAGATCCAGTGAATGAAATGCTATGAGTTCTTTTGAGAGAAGTGCAGCTGTACTCTAAAATTCTCTATCCAACTATACAAAGGAAACCTTGTAAGATAAGTTGGCTTTTCAAGATTTCTGGACTTCTCTTGAGCCTCTCCTAAACACGGTGGTGGTATTTGATCAGTCACAGAAAGAGTAGGTAGATGGAGTAAGAACGAGAGACTTGGCTCCAAACCAATGCCATCTCCCTGCAATTCAGGCAAGCCTGTATTCTAGAATGATACCCTTGACTAATTATAATGATTTTATTATATGAAATTGATATTACACTACAAATGGCAATAGCCCAGAAGGAGCCCGATAAAATCAACACTCTTGTCTGTACGATCAAGATTTTAGTTATAAAATGAGAATACTAGAAAACTCTAGTAGCTGTTACACTCTCAAATACATACAATGGCTCAAAGCTGAAACAGTGTGCTGGGAACAGGGGCTTGTACCAGGCTTTCACCTTTCTTTCCCTCCCCTCCCCCCCTCATCAGCACATGCTAGCTGGTCAACTAGTCAGAGAAAAATTGTTAATGAGGGTTAAATGGAAGTTATCTATTAAATGTCATTCGAGGATCAAGACATTGGAGCTTTATTTTGAATGATGCCCATATTTTTTTTCTCTCCTTTATTTTTCCATCTTCTCCCTCCCCCACCTGAAAGAAAACATCCAGTGGATGCCTGGCAGCATCCTCTGATTGCTTGCTGTTTTCCTGACACTAAATCTACTGTGTCATATTCCTTGCATGGGCTGCAGATTTTGGCCTTTTCACCTGCTGTTTTGGTTGGCTTTAGATGCAAAGAGAAGAATATGAAAAGGAGAGGGGGAGGGAGGGAAGTTGGGAATGCTGGAGAAAAAAAAAAAGGAAAATGTTTTTAGCGCCTTCATCTAGACATGTGTCCCCTCACTCTGTGACATGGCTGCTCCAATGTTGCCATGGTGAGGATTTCTAATCATCCCTACACATGACAGGCTCCTATTTGTCTGCACTCCCTTGGGTGTAAATTTCTAGGCTTAAAAAAAAAAATCCATGTGAGCGTATCATCCGCCGTGCAGATGTTTCACTGCTTTAGAATATCAGGCAGCTGCTTGTGCCACCGTCGACAGCTAATTGGAGACTGCATCGCAGGAACAGAGGCGTAATTATGGCATAAATACACATCCTCTGGTGCATCATTGTATCTCTATTAACAGAAAATTTTAAACAGTGTTCAGAGTGTAATTAGTGTAGTTGATAAAGTTGTAAAACATGTAAATAAGGGAAATAGCAGGTACGTGGCCAATCCACTACCCAGCACTAGGGGATGCAGATTATTGCCTATTTAGAAATAATTAGCAAAGCTGCATTAGCAAAGCCTGTGTCCAACAGAAGCAATGCAAACATTTATTCTGGTAACAGCTCTTTCTGTGCTAGCCATGAAAATCTACTAATATTGGTAATTTAGCCCTCATTACAGAGGATAAAGCATGAAAAGAGCTCAGACATGAAATATGACAAGTAATATTAATTTTTATTCCAGAGGAAAGGATGCTTTCTCGGGTTGCATGCTGATTTCTCGGCAGGGTCTCAGTAGTGTGTGAGCGAGCTGGTGGTTGAGGATGCGGCTCTGGAGCTGGCTCCCTGCTGGAGCTATGCCCTGGGGTACCCGTGACAGGAGCTGATGAGGCATGCTGTGGTTAGTGCCCAGCCAAACCTTAGGTCACAGTTCAAAACGAGCACTCAGGCATTAAACTTCTCTCCTTATAGACTCGAGTCTTTAATTTTGTCCTCAGCCTCGTTCCTTGCCACCCCCAAATGATTTTGCCAGATCACCTGCTCGGCCCCCAGCTGTCCTCCCCAAAATGCATAACACGCAGCAGTGCCAGGTGAGCAGAGCTCTGAATCAGTGTGCACTTACTCTTCAGGTTTGTCTTGTGCCCTGGATGAGAAATGATTGCTTCCCCCTCACTGTTTATGCTTTAGATTATGTTTCATGAAGAACATTACCCTGTGACCATAAAAATAAATGCCAAAATTTTGACTTTGCTTTACAGATGTATTTTCTAATGAAGAAAAATGTGAAAGCTTGGCTGGCACGGGAGACATAGATCATTTTTTGTAAAACAAGAGGATAAGAAGGGCTGAATGTTCTGGAAATGGAAAAAAAATTGTTTTTTTTTAACATCTCTGATTTCATTTTTTTTTTCTTCCCACTGGATGTGGAAACAGAATGAATAAAAACTCCAGCTTATAGTGTCGGCTAAGTTCTGCTGCATCCTTAATAAGTGTGCACGTGTGTGTTTATGAGAGAGAGAGGAAAGGGGGAACAGGAGAATTCTGCTTGACAAGTGCCAGTGTTTCAAAAAGAAGTCTAAGAAAGATGTTATCTCTGGCTCAGGCAAATAAATTTCCCCACTTAGCCAGTGTTTCCTGAACATTTTCAAAATTCAGCTCTCACCACAGACTGCATAAAATCCTGCCAAATAAGGGCTGAATTTCATGTAATACAATACTTAAGAAAAAGAGAAAGAAGAGAGGGGAAATGTAGAGATGAAAAGAAGCTGGACAAGCTACTGTCTGAAGTATTAAAATGTAAAATAAGCTTTCGAGCTGTAGCAGGGGGAAAAGCCTTTTAGAGATCCAAAGAGAACACTGTGTATATTTTATGACCTACAATGACATGAAAATTGTGAAAATACTGAACTTGTTGATTGAAGAGGGTTTTTTTCCACACTTTGGTGGAGGTTTAGTACTCATCCCAACACCCTATTTGGGTTAAAAACCAAAGCTAGAGAGGGAAGCTCAGTCAGTCTTTTGCCTGTTGTAGAGAAAAAGTGTACAATAGCTCAGACAATACCCACCTCATCTGCACTAATGTAAGCATCCCATCGAGTTCTAGCATACTGAATTTTTATAGCCCAAGCATATATTTTCCGTGTTTAAGATTTATGTAGCTCTATGCAGATGTGCATTCCTCTGGCACGCAAGAAGTAGATGGTTTATGCATACATACACTTTATGGCTAAGCTGTTTGTATGTGACCAGGATGCCCTCTTAAATGCTCTGATGCCACTCTGATCCTGTGGATTTCATTGAGGTTTTTACCATGGACTTCCCTGGAAGACGAGCTGGTCTGGCTTCTGCTGCTTTTCATAATTCCAGCACTGTGTGGCTCTGTGTGAATCCTGCAGAATATCTGTAGGGTTGTATCCTCAGATACAGAGATGATGTTGCAGTGTTCGTGTGTAACTGTGTGCATATATCCCCTAATGTGAATGTTTGAATATATTTGTATGTCTCTGCATGAGATTATCAATGTTTAATAGTAATAGATTTCATTGGTAATGTGATGGATCAGGAAAACCTGACAGTCTGCATGTCAACACCTATTCCTATATGTATAGTGCATACATATATCATGGGTATACACACTTACATAAAAGAGTAATTTTTAATTTATACACTGAGTTAATGTTACCTAAAAATAAAATTTAAAAAGAAACAACATTTCCGATTCCCTCCTTCAACTTCACTCCCATTATTTATCACAGTGTATTGTTTGGATGCATTTTTCCAGTGTTTGTTTGGTTGTTTTCTTTTCTAAGCCCACTGGACTGCCTTCAGAAGTTTTTTATTGCCCATCCATTAGAAAAAGGAGAGAATTATATCCTACATCAGAAAAAGCCATCTCTTTTCCCTTTTCCATATTTCCCTTCAAATTACATAAGTGCACATTGTTGAATGTTATTGCTGAATTAATTACAGTATCGCAAGCTGATCAGGAGAACAGTCTGGAAACTGGGTGTGTAGGGAGAGGTGTTTGGAAATGGATAGAGTTAGGTTTCTGTAGGTACAATATGCACAAGGGGGTCCTGAAATGATTTTTGGCAGGTTAGTAGCCCTTTACAGGTCAACAGAGCCATTGCTCTTTCTTTGCTACAGAAAATACCCTCATGTCATCAGTAACTGGAAATAATTTCAATGGCCATTGTTTTTTCCCCAGTTTAAATACTTACACGCTATTGTTTGATATTAAGAAGGGGCTTTTAATGTTTTGGTGGGGTTTGTAATTGATGACCACTATAATATGAGTTTGAAATAAAAATATATTAACCTATATATTCTGCCTAAATCAGATTAAGGTCACATTTGATAACATCCTTATGATCCAAATTTACTCCTGTGTGAATTAGAATTAGTCCATTAAAGTCAGTGTGAATTTCTATCTATCACATTAGACTAGTAAGAAAAATGAATGTTAATGTACATGGCAGTTGTCTTACACCAAGCAGCGTGTGCACTGTGACTGAAAGTCATCTTTCTCCATTTTATCTTTGTAGGAATGTGTCCCACAGCAAGTATATGGATTCTGACTGAAGAATAGCAGGGGTTCCCATCTTGCATGCTTTCTGCATAGTAGGGGAGATATGAGGAGGTTAAATTAGGGGTGCAAAGTAGCAGAGGTTGGTTAAAAAGACCTGCTTCATACTGAATTAAAGCTGATTAATAAATTGAGTCAGGAGGAAACTAAAATCAGAGCTGGGTCTGGAGGCTGAAGAAGTTGGAACCTTGTAGATGCTGGGTGATTTCCCATAGAACTACAACAACAACATCGGTGTGTAAGGCTACAACAGCATCAACCCAAAGCCCACTGAGTTTGGAGATGAGTAATTTAAAGTAAAAAAACACTATCAGAAGAGAGGGTGGGTGGGGAAAGCAATTAAATAAAAGTGGTTGGGCCATTGTAAATTTCATAACCATTCACCTTTTCTGCTCATTTGCACTATTCCTATGTTATTGGTGGGTAGGTATTGAAATTAAATGCTTTAACCATGTTGTATCTTAAAAATAAAGGAGATAATGAGTTGAAACTTATGATTAATTTTCCTTTGAAGTTATTTGACTTCTTCTTTCAGTCCTTTTCCTGCATATATTTTCAAGGGGGTAAAGCACATCAGGGGAGGGAATGCGCAGCAGGAGCGGCTGCGGCTCACAGCAGCAAAGTTGCCATTAGCAAGCAGCATAGCCTGGTAAGAACAGATCTGTGGAGTGAAATTGTTGATGCTGAAGACAAGACTTTCTGTAGTATGCCCTGTAAATTTTTTCATATGTGCTACTTCTTATCTGCTCTTGTGAACTCAATATGCAGCAGGAGCAGGAGCAGAGAGGTGTGTGCTGCTGGTTTACTTGGAAAGCTGCACGGGCATTGTTAGACTTCTCTATGACACAAGCTGAAATGCGGTAAGTGGAGAAGTTTGGAGATTCACTTCCGAAGCACATTCCTGCTCTGAACTAAAGTATTGGTAGGGGTGTCCCCTATGCCTGGAGGTCTCTGCTGCTGTCAGGTCTAGTACTTTCACTGTGCTTCAGCAAGTGTAATGCATTCCAGCCTCTGGATAATCACTGTTTCTAGGAGTAAGATTGATTTGTCAAGAGCTTGAGCTTGGATACTTTGGTAAGGGTCGGTGAGCCACTGCAAAAGCTCTTGGAAGGAATTCAACTATTCATGATCCTGAAAAGATATTTTTCTGTCTTGGTTTAACTCAGCTGTCCTAATTAGAAAAATTAGGATAAATCAATTAAAAGGGCAGAAATAAAAACCATATTTTCCTGAAATATTATTGGAAAGAACACATTTCTATTTCACTGTAAGTATTTAAAGCAGCTCAACAACCACTGAACATGGGAAAGCCAAGTTTTTTAAGAAACTAGTCCTGGATTCCTGTACTACAGAGAAAGCAGCTTTGTTCAGTGTGGATAAGAGGCACACCACCAGAGAAAAAGAGAGTACTCAATTTAGTAGCAAGGTCAGTGGTTCAGTCATGCAGGGGCTCTAGAGCGTTTGTTACTGTTATTGTACTGGTGTGTTCCTCCCACATTGACAGGTTTGCTTGCTAGCATAGGCAACATCAATATTAATTTTGTAAATGTTTATCTCATGTAATGTATATGATTAAGACTTGTTTGGATGTTCTGTGCTGATTAAACCGAGACCTTTCTATGCCAACAGCCCTGTGGCATTGAGTTACTGTGAGAAAAACAACGTGTGACAATGTTAGGGGAACACAGCTGATCATACATACTTTGTCTACTGCACTGGGTTTTCTCGAATTCTCTGCATTTTTGTTGCCACTGATGGAGCCATATACAAAACCAGATTTGATTATCAAATGTCAATAGTATATTTTCACTTACTGAGTTTGTAAGTGACATGCCATTTATGGCATCCTTGGAATAATGTCTATTTCTTTTACTTACACATTCTGTGAGGTGGTAGATGTTTTCCTCCTTGTCTGGTAGCATTAAAATTGCACTTTTAGACTCATGTGACAAATGCTGTGAAATGCTCACTTTTAGTCAAGTTTCACTTTATGTTGAAAATAGTGGATAGAATTCACAGGTTCCTCAAAATATTAGCTCTTAGGTGTCTTGGTAAATGAATAGTGCAGCTCTTGGACCAGGCTCACTCTTTGTAAAAGTGTTCATTGAAATTGATGAGAACTGACCTTGATTTCATGGCATAGCCATTACCCTCTGGTAATCTAGAGATGTGAAAGGAATTGGGAGGAAGAAAATGTTTCCCACTTTTATACATGTCACACAGCTGCAGCATACATTAATTGGTAGCCAAGAAAAAACATTTTACTGCTTGTCTGCTGAAGTGATATAAATTCATTTGTTTCACCCTTTTTCCAAACAAGTCATGAAGAGGCATGACCATCAGCTATGATGAAGACCAGTTGTTCTCAGATGCTCTAAGTCTACACAAATATTCTGTTGCTCAACTAAACCATTATCATAAACCAATCCTTTGCATTTTTGAGCTTGTCTTTGTAGAGGAATGAGTTGCTTCAAATTGAGGAGAGCTATGCAATAGACACTGCATGAGAGTGAAGGGGAATTTTTGAGTCCCAATCCTTTGTCTGGCTAGTGGTCTGTGTCTTAATTTATTTATCTACAGGACTTGCACTTCTCAGATATTTAGTGTTTGTCAAGCATATTGAAATCTTTAAGCTTGATAGCAAGGTATGACTGCAAATTCATTATTATTCTTATCACTATTGCTATAATTATCATTATTTAGGTTTCACAGAGTTAAGTGTGTCAGTTTTGGAGGGTTTTATTAGCTTTTATGGATCATGTTTTTACAAGTAAATTCTTGCTTTTGGTTTCTGTTTCACTCTTTAGTTACAAATAGTACCTACTGTCTTGAATTAGCTATAACCTTTAGAAAAATAACAGATGAGCTTATTCACTTCAACAGTTGCTGTACATGTCTGGCTTTTATTTACCCCTGTCTGTTCTGTTCTGTGTGTGTGTGTGTGTGTGTATTTTCAGCAACTGCACATTTTTATTTAGTGATGTGGAGAAACTAGGAGAAACTACTCTGCACTGTGGGTCCATGGGTAAAGAAAGTAAAAACTCAAGACATGGTAATATCTCTAACTTGTAAGTGTGAGCACTGTATGGATAGGTATGAGTGCACTCTTTCATTTAAACTCCCCAAGTCTTTGATTTTTACTGGCTGTGAGGGCTCCTGTGTGTCTGTCTATCTACCACCGTGTGCTGTAACTTGGGCAGACACTGAAGCTGACTCTGGGATTACAGCTGGTGTTTTAAGGCCCATTGTAATGGAAACTGTAAGATCAGCAGAGTAAAATAACTATATCTCTTCAAATGGCTTTTCATGTTTACTGTTGAGATTGTTTTCCTTCGAGAGTTCGTATTAAACTTTGCCTGTAAAAAATTCAGAGTTACCTAATATTATTGCAGCTCTGCTTTCAGGAAAGCTGTGCTGTGATTGCTCATGAAGCTGGGCTTGTAGCACCAGGCACTCTTTCCCTGGCTCTGCATCTGCTCATGGATTCATGTACTATGCAAAGTAAAAGCTTCTTATCAGCCACCAAAGCGCCTGGTATTAATTTGGCCATTACAACAGACAGTCAAATAATATAGCAGAACTAATATCAGGGAACTTTTTACAGAAGCTGAAATTTTACTGTGTGTTAGGACAGGTGATTTAGGTTAGCTTGTGCCTGTTAGGATGGGTTTTACTGTAACAGTAATCTAACCTCGATACACTTCCTTTCATCTACAGGATCCCAGGGTGCTATGCAAACCTAGCAAATTGGTATGAAAAACTGTATGGTGAACACTTCATACATGCCTGGAGTGAAATGCAGCAGCTGTTCGACAGCATACAGTAATATTCCCAAACTCTTTAGAGGAGCAGTGATGAATGCTAAAAAAATCAAAGACAGATTTTTTCAAAACTGGGTGTGTTAAAGTTATCTGCTAAAATACCTTTTTGGCAGCTAAATCCCAGTAGGTGGGCCTGGCTTTCACAGGTGAAGAGGGTTGGCATCTACCCTGAAATCCGTAAGAGCTGCAGGAGGATCAGTCTTTCAGAAAAAAACAGGATCTGAGCATCCTGAAATTCTGATCTCTACATTGCTAATAACCTTTAACATGAGATAATATTCTTTATAAGATAATTCAGATAACACATTCTGAAAGTTTTAAACTTTTTGTGAAGTTAACATGCTCTTTCATGCCCTTATGGAATCCTTATTAACACTGAAAGCAGCTTTGCCCCAGAAAATATAGGAGCTAGAAAAATCCCCTTGGAACATGGTTTCACAGGGCTCCCACTTAAAGGGAAGGATGATAATGTGGAATAAAAGCATATTTTTCTTCCCAGATCAAGTCACATTATGGAATAATAACACCCCTTCCTTTGGTAGCTTGGTTTGATATTGAAGAAAGTGAAATGGTGTGAGGAAATAAAAGTCCATGTTTTTGCCTATCCTCACCAGAGCTGGTAATTCATCTGATGCCAGGGTTACTCAGTGCATCCAAATTGCAGAATAGTTGGGGCTGTTCTCCACTCTTTTTAAAGGGATTTTAAATGAATGATCTCCAGTGTCACCAAAAAAAAGCCATAGGCATAGGTATAGGTTATTTCCTTTCTACTGTTGACATCCTAGTTTGAATCCTAGAGGGAAAGAAATTTTTCACTTTATCAGTTAGGCAGGGGAAGAAATTTAATATGAGATCTGCTTTGTCTAAATGAAGGACTTCTACCAGTGTCCCCTTTCATTACAACATTTTCTAAGTCTAACCTGCTTTTTCAAGACTCCCTAAAAGTGCCTAAAAGCTAAGTATTTTGGAAATAGCATGTCAAACTTTGCTTTCCATTTAAAGCCTTTTTGTCTAGTTAAATATTTCATCATTCTTTAAAAAACCTCTGTCATTTCTGTTTCAGCAGAAGAAATAATTTCATCCTTCTTAAAAACCCTCTGTCATTTCTGTTTCGGCACAAGGATCTCATCTATCAGTTCAGCCTGAAGCCAGGAGTAATTCTGCCTGGCCCCAGCTAAAGGGAGAGCTGAACTCCCTCAGCCCCTCTCCTAGAAGTGGATCCCGGCAGGATCCCACTGTTTTGTGTCTCAAACAGCCTGAGTTCCTCACCTGCGAATGGGAGGCTGCGCATGAAAGAGCACAGGGGAGAAAGGGAATGTGCAGGACTGCCGGGAGCCATTCATCGCAAAGTTTAGCTGTCTCTGCCTGACTAATGATAACTAAGGGACAGAGTCTAATCTGAAATGTGCACTGGTCTGTGTCCTGAAAAATACACTGCAAGGAGGGAGTGCATTCATCAATATATTCTTTACTGTTCGCCCTATATTTGGTCCATGTCCAGCTTACTTTGTGAGAATATCTAGCTAATAAAAATCTGAATATAATTAGTATGGAATTAGTGAAATAGTTACAAAACAAGGAGACCAGTTAATGGTCTGGTTTACTGATTTATCTTCCTACGAAATCAATTTTGAGCTCTTATTAACAAAATGTTCACTTGCAATCAGTAATAACTAGTGCCAACAGTACAGTAATTAAGAGACTATTTTGCAGGCAAAAATAGTCTGTCAACATAAGAAATATTATAGTACTTTGATGTAAATAAGATTTTCCCTTAATAATTGATTAGTGGATGATGAGAGAAATACACCTTACACATTAAATATTATGACTGACATAACAGTTTTCACTCATGTCAATATATCATATATGACTTAATTTTTTAGTCAGTTAGTATCTTCTGCGTGCCAAAATAATTAATAATCCTCTTTGAAGCATTTTAGCACAATATTCAATAGCAAAGGAAACTATTAAAGTACCATTAGATGTATTTCTTCATGTGTGTCTTGGTTTAGCTTCATGAAAGATGTCTAACATTCATAGCAGTGTAAAATATTTTGCCAGGGACGTACTTTGGCAAATATTTTGTCACCCAGAAATTCTGCGGTAATTCTCAGAGAATATTAACACACAGGCTTTATTCTCAAGCCTGGGAGAGTGTCATCCTGACCTCTATTTACTGCTATTAAACATAGAAGGTTTACTTTGAAGCATTCATTTAAGGAAGTGAGTTATTATTCCTTTGCTTGACCTTAGCCTATGGAGTATATATCATGAGGTTCCATAAGATCATAAAGCACAAGAAAAATTGGTCTAGAAAAAGATAAATTTTAAAAAAATCTTAAAAAATTTTGAAAAAAATCAGGATGAGCTTATTACCTGTCTGTTAAATAAGTATCTATATATGATGAAAAAATATGTATTTAAAACTTGTCATTTGATATGTAGTAATCCCTAATACAAGTATCTTGAAATAAATCTTGTTGTTGAAGTTAACGTTATGTGAGCTATTGCTTGTATTTATTACTGGGAAAACATTATTTTGAAAAGCATATAAAAAAATAGTTTTCAAGCTGTTTCCTTAATGAACTGGAAATAGTAACCCTGTCAAATGTAATACAAAAATAGTGTTATAAGCCTATGGCATCTATTTATTACTGGAGAACAAAAGCCTTCATCCATTTCCTTTAGAGAATGACATTTTTGTAATTCGCTGCCCATTTCATTTGTTCTAAAAGGACTTCTTAGGTTGACAAATATCCCACAGAAATGGCTTCTGATGCTTGATAGGATAATGTGCAGCCCCTTAGGACAAGGGCAAAGGCAGCAAACTTATCATCCTTTAGTTTAGCTTAGTATGGGTCAGTAACAGCGCCAGGGGTGACAGAAGATGTTAAAGTGTGGGAAGCAAGAACTAAGAGCTGTAGGAGGGTAGTTTTTATAGTTTATCCTTTCTTTCACCATGACGCTGCAGAGACAGCTTGAATCACATTGTTGATTTGGTTCACTGCACGCCACACTAACTGCTCCAGTAGGAGGGAAAAAAACACTTACGGGTCATTTTCCCCAATAGTGTGTGACATTTCAGCACTTATCCTATAGGAGGAGGAAACACATGTTTAATATTTTAGCTTGAAGTTCGTATTTTAAAGATGCATTATCACACTTGGAGGTCTGGTGTGATAAATTTGAAGATTATTGTAGTATTACCAATGCGAGGATTTTGGAGGAGAAAGTGTTCTGCATGTTTAATTGTCCTCTACATTTTGTTCCCTTTTTTTTTTCCCCAGCAAGGCAGGGTAAGAATGAACATTTGACTCCTGTGGAGTGCACATTTAAAAACAACAAACTAAACTTTAAAACCGTGATGATGGCTTTCATTCATCAAGGGCTGAAATCCATTTTGGAGGTGTCATTTTAGAAATGTGTTTAACAGAGTTAGGTCTTCCTCAGTGGTGGATGATTGCTTCTCAGTCATAGATTTTGTAAACTTTGTGCTGATCTAGCGAGACATTTCACACAATGATTTTCTGCTAAAGCCAATTGGAGTGACTGAACATAATAAGCAAAATCATGTCCTCGTTCTAAAACTTGCAGCTAGTCTTACACTAACTAGCCTGCTTACCCCTGCAAAATATTCTCCTGCTGTCACATTCCTTAGTTTCTATTCTGCACATTGAAATAGTAAAAATCATATTTTTATTGCCTGATTAAAAGAAGAGTCTTCACAAACTATATCCAAATGCAATTATATTCATAAGAAAAATCTCATTCTCCTGTAAATCGATTCTGATTGGATTGGATGAGGTTGTATAAAGTGCCATGAACCCAAATGGCTCGAGTTCAAACCAGATTTTTGTGCTCTGGTTTGCAGACATTGGATTTGCAGATATTGGACAAAAGTCAGTCTCAGCCAGTTTACTCACCAGGTCAAATGCCCTTCACTAAAATGGCAAAAAAAAAAAAAAATAAAAAAAAAGGATGACTGTAACGACTGTAACTAACCCTAACACTAACAAACATTTTGCAAACATTATACACATAGACACCTTTGGAGCTTTCCTCAAGTGTACTTTATTCAATTGCCTCTATAGATTTTTTCAGAGATAGCTTGAACCATGGCAGGATGCAGATTTCTGTCAAAATATCTGGAGCTCCTCCTGGAGGGTTGGGACTTGAAGTGGTCTCTAATTAAATACAGTTTAGGTTTCCGAGCATCAGGAGTACCTCTAACAGTGAGATGTAGGCTTCTAAATCACAAAACAGCTTCTGAAGATTTATATTAACTCTTTTATTTTCTTTAATGCCTGTTTTACTGAAGGTAGAAAGTTTTGATAACTCAGGCATTGGGCTGGGGGGAACCTGGTCTTTAATTTTCTTTTCACAGAACTAACTCTGTTGTGGAGCAAAATTGAGGTGACACTATAACCCATACAGCCAAGTTTCAAAGTATGGATTTGTGAATACTTTGTACAATTGCAATAAACCTTTCATAAGAGAAAAAAACTATTTTTATATTCTTAGTGCAAGAAATATATCTCTTCAAAAGGTCTGCCAATAACAATTCTGTAAGCGCTGCCCTTGAGTACAGCTTGCAAATGCTCCTTGCCTGCACCTGACACACCCACTACATATTAATTACAGGAGCTGTCTTTGCTGCAATAGCCTTTCTGGTTGGATCAGACCTGTTTTACAAAGAAAGTGGAATAATTTGTTGGTGTAATGTATGATCGGAATTAATGTATTTTTAAGAATCAAATTACCCTGATGTGAGAGCCTCTAAAGGGACTGATATAGTGGAGAAGGACTGAAAGTTTTGACATGGTTTAATGAGCTGTGTGCTAACTCCACCTGAGTAATTAACAGGCTTGACAGTCCTTTTGAACAGTGATATTCTCTGTAAGGATGTTTAATGCTCTGAGTATCAGCAGAGCAAAAGCCAAGACAGAGGCAGATCTGACTAGGGATTTTTTTGTCAAAGGAGTTTTGACTACATATTTTTTTCACGTTTTGAATGATTAAGGCCAATACTTTCAGAAGCAGTAGCTAATTTTTCAGTAGTTCTGTTTTTGAATGCACAGTTACATGCTGCTTTCTCACAAGTTGTAGAGATATCATCTTGCCATTCCTTAAATATGAAAATACGGATGAAGAGTGACCCCATATAACACAACCATGTGCAAATGCTCTTCTGTGAGTAAAAGATAAATGATTTTGTGGCAAGAAATTTTAATACATTCTTTGCTGTAATTGTTAATATGTGCTAACATGCATATCATCTTATAAATCATTCTTTCAGAATTAAAAGAATATGTTTTGTACCCAGAAACAATGAGACGATAATATGATTAAATGCAGAAGCACTATTAAATTCTCTTCTCAGCCAAAGTAATACCCTGAAATGACAGAGCACAAATAATGTAGGGAACTTACTAACATATTCCATATTTGGACAGACTATTAACAACTGACCAATATCAGACAAGATTCCTCAAAACTGCCCATATTCTAGGGAGTGTAGTTTTGACTCCTGTGAACGATAGTTCTTTTCCATGCCAGTGAGAGGGGAGGTGAAGAAAGGTGAAGCCTCTCAGTTGCATAATGTATAGACAGGAACATTAAAAAGTGCCTTTTATTTTTTTCCTACCCCTGTCTTATTTTTCTCTTTTTACTTGATTTTTGTAATCTGAAATTCTTGAATAGTTGTATCATATAACATGTAAATCTGTACACATTGGTGGCTGTAAGTTTTCTGCTTAACAGATTTTACTCCTTACTATGCCTGTCACTGGTTTAAGCAATCTGTGTGTAATTGATTTCTTCAGTAAAACAGATAACATTTGCTTAAAGCTCCTCTGATGGCTTTACAGCCTCTACATTAGCAAGAGCACTTCCATTTCCACTGGCATTCTGGCAAAATATAATTATTGTATATCCATCATAGACAAAAAGGCAAAAAAAGTAGCCGACAGAGTCAGTGCTGCATTTTCCCTGAGTTCAGCACTGCCCAAGCATCAGATTGTTCAGCTCTTACTGTGGTCACACTAAATGACTGCTAATGCTGTCTCTCTCCCTGGCCCCATGCCATATAGTTTTCTATTTACTGATTTAATATCAGAACTGATGATATTTGTGACTCAGAAATAAATAGGGCTTTAATTGCCTTGCAGGTAAATTGACTTATTTTTAACTTCAGCAGAAACTTTTCCCTAACAATAAATAAATAAGGAAAACAGGATTTATTTTGTACAGTATAAAATAATGACTTTTACATATTCTATTTCAGATAATTAAAGCAAAACAAAACATAAAACCATCCCTCAGGAAAAATGTTTTTGCCTGGAAAGGACATAAGAAAGGGAAAATAAGACAGATGCACAGAGGAACTTAATTGTAACATACAGAAAACACTCAAGGGACTGCAACGTGGCCTCTCTCCTCTTTTCTCCAGTGTTCTTTGGATTGCAATTAAGCATCAGAGTACTGGACAGTGGATGTTTCCTATTGAGAAAGGAAAGGCTGCACACCTGAATTTTGAAGTGGTTTTATTATTATTTCCAAGGCGATCACTACAGTTTTCTATAACAATTAACTTCCTTGATTTAGCACATATGGAGAAATAATATTTCCAGTTTCCAAGGATAAGCAGTCATGTTTGAGGGATTTCAGTGACAAGAGAGGACAGGTTGTAACAGACAGTGCACAAACTGCATTCTCATTTCTTGCAATGTACTAGATCACAAAAAAGGAAAAAGTAGATTTTTCTCCGTTGGAAATCAGAAGTGAGAGAAAGCCTTCCTGTCTGATCCTCTTTCTGACCCTAAGCAACAAATGTATGAGTGATGAGTGAAGGTCATTCTCATCAGGCACAGAATAGAAAGCTCCTGAAAAGTAATACTATTCCATCTGAGCTGAATCACGGAAAGGACAGAAATGCAAGCTCAAATTGGGCACACTCCTTGTGGGTATAAATGATTTTCTGGACTGGTGCCAGAGTGTTCAACACCCTACAAGATCTGTCCTCAGGTAAATACCCAGAGGTGATCACCTGAAATTGAATTCTGCTGTGTAGCCCACTACCAGCATCTTGGCATGTTCCTGCTGCTGGGTGCCCCTAGCCAAGGTCTCCCCCATCACCCTGGGTGTGTGCACACAGGGTAGTGCTCAAGGCAGGTAGCAGGTAGCTGTTCTCTGTGTGTGTATGCTATGCCAAAAATAAGTATTTGCATCTCAGGGAATATCCTGGAAGAATACCTTTACTTCTCTTCTCCCCTGCTTTCTTTGTTTGTTTTTTGTTTGTTTTAGTTTTTTTTAAATTTGAGTTTTTTTCATCTTGTATGTGTTTTAAATGAGAGAAAACTGTGTGCTGATAGCCCAAAAATTGATTATTTAGTAAATCCAAGATGTTAGGGGAGAGTGAGGGTTCCAAGTAAGCTAAATAAATCAGATATAAAGAATGCTAAAACAAAAAAACATTGTGTGTTTCATACTGATGTGGAAATACCAGAATTAAAATTTAGTTTCCAGCTGAGATCTGACTCTCGCAGATGCACTTTAAAGAAGAGCTACATTTCATTTTCACAGAACAAATACATCTGATAAAAACACTGGGAAAAGTCACTGAGTCAGGAAGTGAAAGATGGAGCTAGTCCTGCACATAATATTTTAGGTTTTGTTTCTTGCTTCATTATTTATCTGTTCATTCACAAAATTATAGACAAAGATCTATGCTTGTTAAAACATTAATACTTATATTTTAAATAGTAAATTATTCTTGTCTTTCACTGAAAGATGGCTGATGTGGTTTGGTGTGATACAATTTTACATCCCAAATAGCTTCTTAGGGAAATGTTATAGGCTGGTTTGAAATGACAGTACTGAGAGTGTTTTTTTTTCCCCCTTCAGCTTGCAGAAGGTGCTAAAACAGTGATCCTCAGCTGTGAGGATCTCAAAACCCCTTGCTCAGAATTAAGATTCATGGCAGTTTAGTGAGAGCAGAAAAGATCTCTGTGTGAGAGGCAGCTGATATTTTTCTCCCACCATAAATCTTGATTTCAAAACTCTGATTTCAGAAGTGGGAAAACTGAAGCCCAAAGAGCTTAAGGGGAAAACTTAAAAGCACTTATTTGGCCTAGATTCAACAGTGTTAAACTAGCTTAGATACTTGGGCACCTGAATACCACCAACTCTCAAAGACTTTCATATCACGAGCTCTGAAAAATTAGAATATGCAGATTTGATCATATTGCCCCTTTGGCAAGGAGGATTCAGGCTTCAAGTATGTGAGGGGGAGAAGATGGCCAAGATCTGATCTGAATGCATCTATGTAACTAAAGATGCATTTGAAAACTGATTTAATTATATCAGTTAAAAAACTTGGCACATTTGCTCTTAATTCCTCTTGCTTCTATTGATTTAGCTAGAAGCTGTAATTTAGTGTGGAACCTGCTGTTTGGTCTGGAACTTGCCTGACTTCTCCCTGATTTTTAACAGATTGCAGAAATGATGCCTCCTGGACCACTGTAGGCATTCCCAAGGAGCCCGGCAAGGTTTCCCTCTGCCTCCTCCTTCTGCCTAAAATGTAGGAGGTGCTGGACTTGCCATCCCTTTGTGGTTATATCAGCTGTCCTGAGACAGCAATGTAGTGATGTGGTTTTTCTCCAGCAAAGGAAAGAAAATAGAGAGCATTTCTTACAGATCTCACTAGTTAGATGTCACTCTTGCTGCTGCCAAAGCATGACCAAAATGTATACTTATAAAAGTAAAGGTTACATCTACTGCTTGGAAGTTACCAAGCCACACTGCAGAGCCATACAGTTACTTTGGATGGCGTGTGGTCCTTGTTTTGGTTTGGCCCCACACGTTTCTTCGCATGACATGCACTTGCCTACAACTCACTCACCTGCCTTAGCACTATCCAGGAGCAGCATCCCCAAACCAACAAAATGCTGCAGCTGGGAGCCCTCTGGGACAAAAATGTAAGCAGGCCCCGTCTAACCTCTCACAGAGGCCTGTCACAGGTTTCTCATCGTTGCTTTGCATGCTTTAAAGGGTGTGAGTAGAAAGTGTGAATGCCAGTGATCACTTCTTGAGGATGAATTATAGTCTACATTGCCCACCATAAACTAAGAGCCCTCTTTAGAGTGAGGACATAATTGCAGTATCATATCCAAAAGTAACCTGGCATTATGATTGCAGACACACTTTTTCCACTGCTTAAGCTAGTTTTATTCTCCCTATTAAAAGACTCCCTAGACTGGAACAATCAGTGTGTACTTTAATCCACAGAGGCAGTTTTGTAATGGATAGCTGCTATCATGTTTGTTCTCTTATCCATAAATGGCTTGCACAAATCATAGCTGAGGAAAGACATTCTGTGTATGTTAACTTGCACCTGATTCTCACTGCTAAAGAAACACCTTTAATAACATTTGGGGAGCAAAGCTGTCTCACTGCCTCTGGCTCCCGGCACCAGCAAGGGCTGTCACTTTCCTTCTCAAAGATGGGGAAAGAGGCCAAAATAGACATGACAGCTTGTTTAAAGGAAACTTCAAATATATTTAAGGTCATATTCTCCATTTTTATGGAGTTTTCTTGATTTTAAAAAACTGGTAATATTCCAAGGCTTCATTAATTGCTGAATTCTTTCATGAGCCTAGAATTGCTCCAGAAACAGACATTTAACCTCTTCCTTCTCACTGAGAGATCCAAGAACCTTCTTTTCTCATGCTTAGCTTTATTGGTCTGTGCAGAATTCAAAAACACAGATACTGATGTTCAAGCTCAGTTTTTTCAGTGAGTCTGTAGAGAATGAGCACTTGCTCATGGAGAACCAGTGCAGTAAATAAAAGTTCTGGAAGTCTGAACACTGTGTTGCTCATCTCTTTCTTGGAACTACACCTGAGAGTTTCCATGAGATACCTCAACTAGTAATGAATCTTTTGCCCTTCTCTACCAATTTTTAGGATTACTAAAGGTGTCTCTTTTCTCTTTCATCTACTTTCTTCATTTTAGAAATTAAAAGAGAAAATGGAGAGCTATTTGTTGTTCTCATACCTAACTGATAGAAAGAAATATGCAGCAGAATCATTAGGAAGAAATTTTACTTCTTTCAGGTTTTTTAGAAGAGAAAAATGTCTGGCACTTTTATTAAACTTAATTTTTAAATGTGGCAAGGTACTTTTTATTTGTTATGTATCATATTGTTTCTCAGACCCTGGACAAGGTCTGAGAAATGCCTGTAATACTAGAAAGAGTTCTTAATGTTTGCTTGTCCTCCCTTGTATCACAAGCCTTATTACCATCATTCACTTTTCAATTCCTCTTACCTATTACATCATGGTTTTACAAAGCAGGGACTGACATGTAGTGTGGTGGGGTTTTTTGGTGTCTTGTCAAATTTGGCACTTAGCCTCTGTAAGAAAAGAATATTAATATTCAATAACAGTGACACAAGTTTGAAGTTTGGCAGTTCATCCACTTCTGAATTATTCCCATGGGGAGAGAAAAAAAACCACAACTAGGGTTTTTTTTCCTCTGTTGTTCAAAGAAGTTGAGGGAATGAGGATTAGTTTTACTTTTGTCATAAATCCAAAATGGCTGCAACAATTTTGCTCAAACTTTTTTAAAAAATCACTTTGGGAACAAGTCAAAGTATGCTTTTTGATAGTAACCATGTAATTTACTGTAAAGAGGCTGACAACTGAATTGAGAAGTGGAATTAAATTTAAAAATGTGTTTGAGTGTGCTATCCTTCTCTGCAATGGCAGGAAATTTTTTCACAGCATACGTCCAATCTTTCACTTAAAAAGGCAACTAGTGTCGAACCTGCTATTTTCTTGATGAATGAAAACAGTTTTCTGCTGTTGAACTGATAATAGGCTTTTATTATACTAACATGAAGACATCTTCACCAAATCTATCAAGAATCCAGTATGTAAGTAGAGTATACAAGCTATCTACTGGCACTTTTCCCAGGAAACTGATTTATCGTTTCATCAACAAATAGCTACTGCTACTGCTTAATCGGGCAATATTTGTGAGATGTCATTTTAATGGGGCCATATTTGGTCAATGTCAAGTGACTTAAGTGATGTTTTAAGTAAGCAATTCCACACTGAGATTCACACTGATCATTAAAATAGTGAGATATTTCAGCTTTGGTATTTCAAGATGGAAGCTAATATTAAAGTGTAACATGGATTCAGCCATGCTCTGGTGCTCCAGTACTTATTGCCTATACAGTTTCCACCTTCTGCGAAAACTAGGGGAAAAAATGTCTTATGCTTCAAAACTGTAAAACAAAGATTAAATCATCAAGGCTGGTTAGAACCCATCTCTAAATCTACATAAAAATTCATGAGAAACTTTCCTAGGTAACTACCAGCCTGAGCTAACCAGGCTGGTCACACAGATGTGACTTCCAAGTAGAGGCTTTAACAGCTGCTTTTTGTACTGGATGAAGGAAATATAAATTACTTCATTCTAATTTACCTGGGACAAGCAAAACAGGAAATAAACCTTAGGATGTGTGATAAGGACTTGTAAGACAGCACTCTATTGCAGAGAGGGAGAATTCAGACTATGGCAAACTCCTAAAAGCCATGTTCAACAGCACCACTTTAAGTCTTTCTGCAACAGGCTTTGTATCCCAGGACACATTACAGTTTTAATTGGTACCGAAAGACCAGAGTTAAGATTGCTGTAAGGATCTTTCATGAATTTCTCTAAGCCTTTGATTTCACAAAGAATCAAGATCTTTATCATAAGCACCTCCTTAAAAGCCAAGCCCATAAACTAAATCATGCCATTGAAAAAATTCAAGAAACTGTTTATGCAAGGAGTTAGGATTAGAGACACCAAACTGTGACACTTAGACATTGTTTTTGTAAAAGAACATGTAGATGTATGTTATTATTTGATAGAGAGTATACATAATTAAAATATACTGGTTGTTTTCTTCTTGTTTAAGATTCCTCTTAAGGCAGCAGTATTCTACGAAGGTGCCATCAACAATAAATGTTATTAAATAATTCTATAAAATTTATGACACACATTATCTCAGTAGAATATTTCATGCTTTGTGTTTTCTGTGCTTCTTATACTCTAAGGTGCACTTGTTAAGATAAATGAAGCCTAATTTTCTAAGGCTAATGTCACTACTGTATTTTCCATTGTGACAATAGAACTAGTAACACAAACAAAAATATTGTTGAACATCAAATCATGAGACAGAATCCTAATGCTGTGACCTCACACTGTAACATGATAAAATATAATCCCACACAAATTATGAACATGTTGAAATAAAACCAAATCTTAACCTCATCATATTATGCTAAGACTTTCTGAGAAGACCTTGTGAAAGTAAAAAGGCTTCCCATGAGACTAAAACTGATATTCCTTTTAAGGCCCTTAGCTAGTGTTTTTGTGTGCAATAAAACCTCTTGACCATATGTGATAATCAAATCCATAGTAGTCCAATTGAATATTTTGCGTAGGAAGATGTATATTTTGCATATGCATATTGAATGATCTGGAGTATTAACAAATATGGTTTTTTTTAATGTAACTTTCCTGGATGAGAAGAGTTGATTTCATAGCCTAAAGCTATGAAACAGAGTTCTTTTGTGCTGTTTTTCAGACTGCAGCTTGTCTATTGCTGCATTCTCTTGATTTCTGTTGATTTAAGTATTGTTTTTAAATCTTGAGGAGAGTGGAAGAATTTTGGGTTTTCTGATATTTAACCAGCAAACACCCAGTTTCACTTTGATTCCTGGTAAAATCTTAGACCAAGTTCTGTTTGAAGATTTTTCTAGGCCCACAAATGAGAAGGTGGTGACTGAGAAGTGTACGTGGATTTACCAAGGGTAAAATGCTTCTGGCCTCCCCAGCTGCCTTCTAAAATGAAACATCTAGAACTGTGGATGACAAAAAACTGGTAGGTGCCATCTGTCTTCGCTCTACCAAGGCTTTCACCATAGTGCTGCACCCTTGTATCCAAACTGGGACATTCTGGTCTTGATGAATAAACTGTAAGGTACATGAAAAGCAGTCTGTACTGACAGGATACCAGTGCACAAGTGGAATTCCTTGGGGGTCTGTCCCAGGACTAGTCTTATTTCAAATCTTTATATCAGTGATCTGGAGACAGAATGACATAGACTGTGCACTCTCATCAAGCCTTCACATGGGAGAAGACTTGGGCACAAGCTGGTCTGCACAGGGGAAGGGTGCCTTTGAATTGGGCCTTAAATTCAAAAAGGACACATCTGGGATGGTAGCACTGCCTGCAGCTTTGTGTGCTGGGAACTGGCATGCTGGAGGAAGGTTTTAAGTGAAAGAGGGTTTGCGTGCATATGTGGAATTCCTCTTGTTATGAGGATGATTGAGCAGTGAGGTTCTCCAGGCTGCATGGAGAAGTTGTTGGATCTCTGCTTTTGAAGCTTTTCAAGATCCAGAGAAAAAAAGGTATTGACCGTCTTGTTGCCTATGCTTTGAGGAGTGGTGTGGACTGAATGGTCTCTCAAGGTCTCTTCCAGAATGTACTGCTCAATGCTTCTAAGGATGGAAATTATTTATTTATTTATTTATCATCTTTTGTCCTGATGTTTTGGGTGTTTGTTTTCATTTTTAACATGTATGTTTTTCCTCTAATAAGCTGTGATAGAAATAGTGTCCCCTAGCAGTAAATACCTAGGTGGACCAAGCTTTATATCTTCAATGACTCTAAGCAAACAATCCCAATTACTGTGAACTATGTATGAAAAAAGTGTCATACCTGGGAAGTAAAATAAGATTCTATCTCCATGCTTATGACCTCACCTCTTACATATCTATATCACTCACACCTGTGTCGTACCTATATGCCCAGTACTAGCCTGATCAGGAGTGTGAGGTGTGAGTTCACACATCTGATTTCTAGGCCAGGTTGACAGGAAATATTGGGGTTGCTTTTTTAGCCTTTCCTTACCATGCAGAAGCAATTAGCTCGTTGGGATTATCTGTACATTAACATCCATCAAATTCTCTATTATCACATGGAACTAGGATATTGATTTCTTATCTCCCACCTTTCTGTGGAAAATTATTATTTTTGGTCTTGGCTCATTTAAGTAGAAGGAAAAAAACCCATCTTCTTCTCCCCACTGACTGAGTAGGGGAATTTAGGCACTCTTACTAATGAAGATTGGTGTACTGGGTGCTTTAAAATTGCATTCAAGTTAAGTGCCTAACCTGAGTGAACTTGATCCTACCCTCAGTCATTAATGGATTATAATGATATTCATTTTACAAAAAAGCTCGCTTGGAATGGGTGTTAGCAAATTCTGCTTGAAATTTTCAAAAGCAGCAAAAGTTACTTGGATGACTGCTCTCATTCATTTAAATGAACACATTGGAAGCTGTCAGAAAATATTCTTCAGGACAGAGGGCATCATTTTTCTGTTTCTACAGTGCCTTGGCATAGCAGTCCTAATCTGTGACCAGGCCTTCTGTATGTTCTCTGCAATACGTGTAGTACTAAAGCTCATAGTGAAAATAAGATGATAAATCTTACTTTACATTAGTGAAGGAAATATTTCCTCCTATCAACTAGCCAAGCAGAGAGAAAAAAAAGAGACAAGCAGCAACAAGTTTTAGATTATTAATTTAGTTTTATATTCAGATCATTTAGCATATTTTTCTGTAGTTTACAGTTTGAAAAGCTCAACAGGTTAATTTTGTGTCTGAGGTGGTCCGTTCATCTTCCATATACTTGTAACATACCTTTAAGGAGAATGTGACTTGAAAAGCTAACTTAAAGAACAAAGACATTAAAATACATGACCCTCAAAAGCCAGGAAATTGCAAACAATTGTCAAACCAAGCATTCCTCTGCATCTCTAAGATAATTCCCTGTCATTAAATAATAGATGTAAACAACAGTATTTTAAAACATTTTCTTTATTAGTGCACAGATTGGACAATGGCCATTGAAAAAACAGTGACTCTTTTTTTTCTGTTGTTCTTTAATATTTTTACCCTTGTAATCTTTTGCTCACTATTCTCCTGTCCAAGGCAATGAAAGTCAGCTTAAATCTTTCCACCAGTTTCCAGGGCATCAGATCCCTTCCCAAGTGAGGTAGGTGGTAGCCCAGAAGATGGGAGAAAAACACATGCCAGTTGTAAGTCCAGGGAAGAGAGAGGTGAATTACCTTGTTATTTCTTGGTATTTTCTGCATAAGTGATTCTCAGCATAAGGTATGAACTCTGGAGCCAGCATGTCGTTATCACGAATCCGTTTGGCATTCATCGGTAATGGCTGTGATCATCAATCCGATTAGTGCTCATATAGGTGTCAATGGCATTCCATTACAATTTATTATTTGTTAATGAACACCTATATTAGGCTCATACTGCACTATGTTTAAAACCTTCTTAAAAGGGGGAGCTGCGAGTTTAGTGCCAGCTAAGCTCTCAAATCAATCCGCAGCTTCCTGCAAGGCTGCTCACAGAAAGTGAAATTTTATTGCCTGCAAGATCACTGATAGGAGACAGAGGATAGGAGACAGAGGACTTAACAGCTCTTAGCCTGGGAACAATGAAAAGATCACTCAAACAATGCTCTACAGCTTCTGGGCTCCTTCTGCCTCCATCATATGACTGAGGATCCAGCTGCTGCTGCTCACCCAGCATCCAGTCCAACTCTTGCCAATGCCCTTGCTGCCACAGGAGTCAGGCTATCACTGACAGAGCCAGGAGACACTACCTCCAGAGGGGAAAGTGGCTCCTAATCAAGGAGGCACCTGAGTCATAACAGGCTTTTCCTCAGAGAATGCAAAGTCTCACTAGTCAGCTGGTCAGCGTGACTTTTCATTTGACACTGGAACTACAAGGGCTCTCTTATCTCCAGGGAATTTCCCTTCCTACTGTTTTGGTATTCCTTTCTACATTCAAGTTAGTTGTATTTGGCACTCTTCATTCATTTCTATTAATTGTGCTTAAGCATAATGATTAAACCCTTGCATATAAGTCCTCCTTTGCCCTTGGACTACTACTGCCTTGTAAGTCTCCACAAAACAATAAAACAGTAAAAATGTATTTTTTTAAAACTTTTTCTATGTGCCTTTGTTACCAAACTCCTTTCAGTTTGGCAGGTTTTGTCCCTTTAGACTTCTCCATAACTGTTAGTTCAGCTGCTTTTCCATAATTGTTAGTTCACCCTTTTCACTGTTTCCTCCTTTATTCTCAGTTCTGTTTAACATTTTATTGGTTACTGTTGTGTTCAACTTCTTTTATCACAGTTGTTAGAGTATTTCATTTCATCATACAACACATAAACTTTTTCCCAACTTCCTGTCTGTTAAAAATATAGTTTCTCAATCCTTTTTGCGTTATCACTCCAACCATGTCAGTTTATACCTTTTTCCACCCTTCAATAAAATGCAAACTGCTTCTCACTGCCTTTGAGAACCTTCATAATCCTTACTCCTGAGTCATTATCTTGTATCTCCCCATCCTCTTAGCTATGCCAGCATCATTCTCCCTTCTTTCCATTTCCACCATTTTGTGTTTTGTGCCTTCTTACACCATGGAGTAACATCTCAGAACTGATCCACAAGGCTGTAACTCTAACTTCAGATTCTGATATCTTTTGTAATACTTACCAAAAGGCTTTGGGATCAATACCGAGAGAAGAGTAATTTGAATTTTGCTGGGAATTAATAGGGGAGGATGCAGAATTGTTCTCTTTTTATTCTGGCTCACACAAATATCCCCTCACAAAGGAGATCTCTTTGTTGAGATGATCATATCTCCATCACACCTCTGAACAGCACCTACCATATTGTTGGTGTCAATGGAATACAATAACAACAATAATAATAACCCCTACCCAGAAAACCTCATTAAGGACCTCAGGTATCCCTTGAGTTACATATTGATCCATGTAAAGGATTGCTGTGTCATGCACTTACATGAAAGGCCAGATTTAAATCCCCCAAAAAGCCACAAAAGAGCTCACATTACAGCTCCACAAAGAAGCTTGATTAAATGTGAATTTAGTTCAAGGTCTGAAGTGTACATATTAAAACTCCTGAGGATCTTTTAATCAAAACTTGGATCCTTTTGCATGGTTAAATCTCTGATTTTTGTTGGGTGATATTGACATGGATTGTTTGCTGATGCATTGTGATTTAATGCCATGTGACCGTAATCCCTGCATGCAAATGATTAATTACAAAGTGTATTTGATTTTTTTAAAAGGATTTATCACATTTCCTCCCCTTCTGCTGTTTAGATTGCAGTCTAAAAGACCCATGCTTTTATTTTTTTTCAAATTTCATTTGAATTATGTCAGAAGATGCAATAATTCACAAGTTATTTAGCTTTTGGATTAAAACAGGTAATTGTTGTTTATAAAATATTATGACTTCAAGTCTATAGCAACTTCAGACATTTCTGTATTTGCTTCAAGGCATGAGGAGACAGTGACACAGCTCATTTCCTCTGGTGAGCCCTCTTTGCTGCCT
Source organism: Thryothorus ludovicianus (assembly GCA_013397245.1). Classification (NCBI taxonomy): domain Eukaryota; kingdom Metazoa; phylum Chordata; class Aves; order Passeriformes; family Certhiidae; genus Thryothorus; species Thryothorus ludovicianus. The sequence goes on along the minus strand of VZTB01014662.1, from coordinate 239,860 downwards.
TGTACAACACTTATTTCAAAGCACGCCACAGCTTAGAACTGTCGTGATCCCCATTAATATAAAATCATTGACCTCTGCTCCTGCTGGTGCGACTAAATTACATTCTGCTGCTCAGCAGCAGCCGCATATGGGGCCAGCTCTTTTAGTCATGGCCAGGTGCCTTGATGTCAGTTCTGCCCCTCCTACGCTCAGGGTTTTCCTTTAATGAGGATTATGCACCTTCAAAGATTGAGGAAACCCACTCCCAGAATGGCAGCGTTTCTAATGGCATCTGGTCTTACCACACAGTAACTCTGTGTTGTATGAAACTGTGGAGAGCTGCTCTGCTTTCCCCCTCACAGTGAGGAACTGTGACAGTTCATGATTTCATAGCTGTGTTCTCCCTCGACCAACAAACCCAGGACACTGTGAACAGAAATATCACATTTTTATGAAGCCCTGTAATGTTGTGTTAAAACAGTATCCTATATCGTGTCAAAACTTGGGTGGGATTCCTTCCCCCTCGTCCTGCCTTTTTGTTCATGCTGCTCAAAAATAAAGTGCACGTAGCACAGTTTTATAGTCTGCACATTATTGTGTGCTCTTACAAAAAAAAAAAAAATAAAAGAAGAAAAGAAGAAAAGATTTTATAGGATTGATTAGGATTGATACAGCTTCTGAGTGTGGTCAGCTTTTCTCACTGTGTGGTCTTTCTTGATCTTTTTTCCCTTGACCCTTTCACCCACCCCCACCCCCTCGAGACACAGTGTTTTGTGAGCCATGGTGCATTTTTTCCTGTAAGCAATGTACTCTACAAATGGGTCTGAGCAGCAAGTTTCTACACCAATCTTCCTAAACATAGTATTCTTCAATGAGGAAATATTTTATGCCCTGATCTTGCAATGAGTTACATATTGTTAGACTTTGGCACCAATCAGAGAGACTAAATCTTGATGATGTCTAGAATAACTCTTAAACTACCATAGAAATTGCCAGTGCACTGATTTTGTGTTCAGTCCCACCAAGTAATATTCATCACATTAAGCTTGAGATGATGTCAAAGTGAATTAGCAGTGATCATCTCCTCCTTGATAGTAGTCAAATTGTTATAAATCTCATCCTGTAAGAATAAGAAACAGAGGAATTAAGCACGAAAAGTTTTTATACGGGAAAACTAGAAAATGTTCTATGGAATGTGTACAGATACACCTTTCTTTTATTTTAGGGTATCTCTGTATCAAGGACTTAATGTTGTTGCTCTCTTTGGTAGTTATCATTATTTTTTCATATTTTAGGCTACTTCATAACTTTATGTTATTTTAAGTTTGCAATTAATATTAATCTGACACTATTTGTTATTTTTGGAAATCTGATGGATTTGTGTATTCTGTCTTCAAAGCAATCACATAAAATAACCATAAGTGTTGTTGTTTACTATAATAACCACATGATGTATGTTCTTTGTTGTATTCTCCCTTGTGCTCCCAGTGAAAGTTAATGTTTCCCGAAAAGGAAAGCTGAAGGTTTAGAAATTTCTTTTTAGTGGGTACCCACAGCCAAATTTCAGATAAATCTTTGTAATGGAAAGGGGAACAATTCCTCTTTTTTTTTTTTCTTTTGTGTGCATGAGTGGGAGAGGGAGGAGGAGGTTTTTAATTGTGTTTTGTTCTTTATGAAAGGTAACATCTGGATTAACAACTTGCTTCTGAAAGCTGATACCCAAACAGAGTGCTTTCTTTACTGAGAGATGTCCTAACCCCAGTCACACGACTGCTAATTTGGCTTTTCTCTTAATCTCTGCAGAACTTGCTGAACAGAAGCAAAACTATGTGCATGCTAATGGCTCACTTTCTACATGCTCCCCTCTCTCCCTCGGAGTGTCTGGTGTGCAAAGCCGAGCTGGAACAAAGATACACTAATTATTCTCCATTAATTTGTCTGCTTGAATGGTCCTAAATACCAGAGTGATTAATTAGCGCGAAGCAGCCAGGGCAGGATGTCACACCCTTCTCTGCGTTTAAGTGTCGGCAAGGTTGTGCTCAAGTGTTGACAACAGCATATCTTTAATTTTCTCCAAGAAGAAAAGTTTAGTCAGTACAATTAATTTGAGCTTGGCTAGCTTGCAGGAATAAATGTAATGTGGAATAATATGGCTGCTGATTAGACAATTTTCTGCATCCTTAGGATATGGTAAAACTTTTTGGCACCTCAGTTATTGAATATTGTTTTTCTATAATTGTTTCAAATTGGTTTAATTACTTTTGTGCATTTTGCAGTTAAAAAGCGAATCACAAACCACACAGAAATTATCTTTAATGACTAGGTGTATGTAAATGGTGTGATATGATGGATAAATTAAAGAGAGATAACCAATTTAAATTCAATTTCTGAATCTTCTTTATTCAGTCTTTTTTTCATGGTGACTTGTCCAAAAATACATGTCAACATAATTTCAAAAATTACTGATTATCTAGTTCACAGAATTTCATGTAAATTAAGTAAAATAACCTGAAAAGGAAATAAAGCTTGTTCAGTAATATTTACCTGAGATCAGCGCTTGCATTGCCCTTTTGTTTTCATATAGACCTGTTAAAAGAATATTTAACAATGCACTGGTTTAAAATTATCCCCATAATAATGCTAAGATTTATAGATACACTTTTGTGGACTCTGAGAATTGCTTGTGTTTAGCAAGCATGGTGCATAAAAATAGATTATCAGTTGTGGTAGCTCTGGTAATTGTAAAAGTTACTGCATTTGCATGTCCTTGTGTTTTGTTTTGATTTTTTAACCACTTCTTAGAGCATAATTTTTTTCCTTGGGGTAGGGGGAATAGGCCTTAGATGATGCCTGTGACCTTTTAGCGGCTACCCTGAGATAAACCCCTAAAGGGGCCATACCAGAAGCCACAGAGAGAGCTTCATCTCTCCTTACATTGTCTGTCACTATTGTTCTCCTTGTCAATTAATTCCCCATAATAAATGTTTGGCCATGTTGTGGCCGATACAAGCCTCTTCAAAGTGTGTTACTTTACACAGAAACTGACTCTTTCTCTTGCCCATTCATTGCTGTGTTCCAGCCATCAATGTATGTTTTACTTCATAAGTGAAATCTTTATTCAATGTGAGTGGACTGAGATTTTCTTGTTACAATGAGAGTTTGGGGAAGGGTTAAAGTAGATGACGAATATTTGTTTAAATTGACAGATCTTATGCATACCAAGCTTTGTAGAAAAGTATAAGTGCTATGATGTGTATTGAAACATCCAACTATGTTTAAGTCAGGCATTGCCACCATTATGGTGCCTACATTCAAGAAAATCACAGACAATTCTAATGAAAACTGTCAGTTGCTGGGTCCCCCTGAGGTCAATAAAAATAAGTAGACAAAGTAGACTGAATGTGAAGCAGAAGTTTTGGCTGTTAAGTACAAATAATGGAACCTTATTTTAAAAAAGAAGAAAAGAACAGATAATTAAGCAATACCATCATTTTTATTCTTCTATTTGCCTTGTATTTTTCTGTTTTCTGAGTTGCTTAAGTAGGAATTATTTTGCATTAGAATTTTTTGATTGCTCAATTTCCTCTCCAATCAGTGAATGATGCTGAGACACTCCTATCCCCAATTCATCGTGTTAATTCCTCCCTCCTAAAAATCCCTCTACATTTTAACTTCTGTGTCCTTATTGACATTTAGTCACTTGTTAAGCTTGTCTTCTGTCTTCCCAGTAATCTCATTTCCCCATTTCTTCTCTCTTAACAATCAAAAGTCCACAAAAGTCAGCACACTGTATGCATAGTATCTGTGAAATATGTGAGTAATATGGGAAATGTAGTACCTGTGGCTCCCTATAAGACACCTTTATAAAGAGAACACCTCAGATCAAAATGCTTAGACAGGACATTGGGAATCAGCAGCATTTCAAACTCTTAGATGGTTGGTTAGATCAGAGAAATGTAAACCAACTATTAAAATACATTCCTCATTCTTATAAGTATTAACATTTAAGGTCTGTCCCAACAGCCTTGTCGTAGGCAGTGTTCTTCACACTCTCCTACTCAATCAAAATAACAGCATCCATCAAGCTGTCGTTGAAATGAATAAGCTGCTTTGTGGGAGAATTATTTCAGTGTACTATTACAGGGCCAATGTGATCCAACTTGGATCTTGAAACTTGTTAACTCCGCAGCTTGTACCATTGCTCTCAGTGGCACTAAACTAAGAAGTTAAGTCTTTTAAATGGTGTTACAAAACTTCAAGTGACTACAGAATAAGAGGTGAGACGAGCAACAAACCCCTTGCTCATTATTGTTTGTTGGCTCTAAATTATTTTATATGGCAGAATAGAAAGCAGTTCTCAAATATAATAATTTATTTAGGATTAACTTAAATCAATAAATGAATTAATTAACTATTAATTTCCTGCTTTCTGCCTTCAGATCACATATTAGTTATTTGCTTCTTGACTTAATTTTCAAAAGGCTCTAATTTCAAGATATTTTTCCAACAAACTAAAAATAAGAAAAAAAAATCAAAGTATATTGTCTGCAGTGTTTTAATTTAAAGAATTTCGTTGTATTTTTGGTGCACTGGTGACGTTATTTTAAAGTGAAAAATTTACTCCTGTCATTTTAAAGGGTCAGTACTGATGTTTATGTGCTAAGCCAGTACTGGCAAAATGAGTCCTCCCTGCACGGTGAGAGCAGATCCAATTGTTAGCTGAACCACACTAGCACATCTTTCACGTCTTCTGTGCTTGTGTGACACTCTCATTCATACCTCACTTCCTCTATATTGCAACCAAGCAAAAAGTCCATTCTATGCAGAGAAATATAGGATCAACTTCAGGGGTGTCCAACATACAGATGATGATGAACTTCGCTAATACTGCCTTCATTATTAAAATTTTGTCACTCTTTATTCCCTGGCAATTGATCATAATTATTTGATTAAGACTGGTAAATCAGAGGCAAAATGCAGCCATTGTTCCGGAGGATATCTGAAGTGCATCCTAACATTTGGCTGGTTAAAAAGTCTCAGACCTCTGTGAGGCTTTCTGCAAAGTTTACATGTGAAGCATGGACAAGACAGATTAGTCCTTCAGATTACAGATCAGCCACCAATAAGGAACATGGAAATATGACACAAAATTCCAGTGCAAATTGTCACAGCTTCCTTTGACTGCAGAGAAATTGCATTGATTAACAATACCTGTTGAGTCCACACATGCATGAGATCTCTGTTTATCACAACAGGAATACTTTTTGTGTATGTACTTCAATTGAGTGAGCTCTGGGAGCTAGGAAAAAAAAACCAAACAAAAATAAAACCTCGATAAACCTGCAGTTATCTCTTTTGTTTTATTCAAAGTCAGGCTCAGTGGCTACTTCGAATCAGCAGGTGCAGCTGGGACTTCCCTCAAAATTAGGGGCTGAGCCTATTTTCTTCCCTTGCAACATTTCTATTAATCTAGCATCAGCTTTTTTTTAAGTACCCAACTAGGGGGTACAGTCCTTTTATGATAAACTAACAGAAAGTTAAAAGTAGTCATTAGAACATACATTTCAGGTTCATAAGGAAATGGGACAAAGTTCAGTGTTTCAGCTAATGACTGAAACATTGGCATTCAGAAGCTATTCTGTCTTCTTTTCGTCCAGAACTATAAGTACACAATGAGTTGCCTTTCCTAAGCAAATGCCAACCCTTATTCTGTAAATGTGTGAAAAATGTTTAGGTTCAATAGCTCAAGGCACCACCTTCAAAGGGTTGAGCACCTTGGTAAGAATTTCCATTGCCACCCATGAAAATTGCAGGGTTTTATCCCATTATGGAAGAATAGATGTCTAAAAGTGGATATAGAAATTAATTTGATCCCCTCTTTTCATGAAATTAATTTTTTTTTCACCTGTAGCACCTCAATTTTTCAGCAAGACGTAGCTGATGGATGCTGTCATTGACCTCCCTCCTTCCTCATTTATTTACTACCCACTGTTTACTAACATTTGTTTTCTGATAACACTTGAGAGATGAAAATTACTTTCAGTCCCATTTCTGGAACAGACCCTGAAGTGTTCTTAGCTTTGCCAGGAGAACATGTGTCTTTCTTATTATTCTGAAGGTCTAATTCTGAGCAATTAGGCCAAGTGAATTCAAAACGCTGTGCTAACAAGCTGTGAAAGGCTGAGGGAGAGAAAGATAGTTTTCCTTGGACTTCTGAATATTTGGTGCTGTCTTTTCTGAAGGGTTGTGATACTTCAGAAATTCTCCTGTCAATAAAAGACATTTTGCTGAATTTTTTGTCCAAGAGCTTTATCTTCGAGAAAGAAGAAAAAGTGGATTTGGCAATATATTAGCCTTTCTGATTATAACATATCCCCATGTAAAGGAGGGAGAAAGAGATCAATCCCTTTTCCCTCCTGTTATTTATGGCATCCACATATCACAAAAGTGATTTGGACAGAATTTGATTCTTATGCAAAGCTCATGAGAGAAATACTAAAAAAACTACCCGGTTCCTGTTACCTATTTGCAATCCTTTTATTCTCCTTTGTCACAAGACAACACTAAACAGACATGATTGCATAAGATATAAATCTCTAAAATATGAGAATTTCATGTATTCTTTAAGAATCCCCATAAATTATAGGAATTTGAAAACCAGCAGATCTTTTCCTTCAAAAATTGATGCATTACAACAATTCAGAGAGGTTATTAAGAAAATCACTTTTAATATTGACACAGAAACTGTGGGCAGGGTAGATCATCCAAGTTTCTATGATGGTAATGGAGAATGTATACAGATGAAGGTAGAGCACTTACATACACAGGCAGACTAGAGCCTAGAATGTCTTCCTGGGATCTTGGACCATAGCATTAGTCCCATTTCCTTCCAGAGGGAATATCTGATTGACTGCTATGCTGGCTCACAGCTGGACATGTAGGACAGCACGGCTGGGCTGCATCCTGTGGGCATGGCCATACATTCTCACATGTGTATGCGTGTGCACACACAAGCATCTGCACATGGACACACACGTAGAGGCAAGGAGCAGACCTTGCAGCCGTCCTAAGGAAGTAAAGACCACTCCAAATCCTGCCAAAACTCGCAACACTCTTTCTGTTTTCAGTAGGTGTTTCCAGGCTGTCAGCCCATTTATTTACCCCCTCAGTATGTGCTGTCACTCCTGATCACTTACTCACAAAGTGCTTCCAGAAATATGTTTACAGAAGAACCTCATTCTGACTTTCCTATTAGTGCAAATTAGTGGGAGTACTTCCCTTGGAAGTGCTCTTGGGAGCCATTTTGGAAAGCTCTTGTTATTTGCTTGCTACTATAAATTAATCCCAAATGTTTGTATATTATTCATGAACATAAAACTCAAACAAGCCCGCTATTCCTATTTCTGTGTTTATACAGTTTCCACATCCAGTTAAAATGAAAAGAAAATAATATTTGGTATGTGAGCCCACAAATCCATTACTGTTTAAGGGAATAGGTTACCATTGCTCTATAATTGAGCACACTGTTGCCACTCAGTTAATATGAGGTATTTTCCTTTACCTTTTCACATAGGGAAATTATGCCAGTTATGGCAAAACAGGAGTATGGCCACAGGCTGCTTCTACACTGGCTGTTCACAGCCTTGGTAACTTTCTCTTATGTAGTGTTCATCAGCCTTGCTGTTAGAAAATTTAATGTAGGCACAGATAATAAAGTAAATATCTAAATAGGTAATTCTGACAGTGTGGCACAGGGTAAATTGCTCTTCTATTCTGAACCAAAATCCTGAGACAAAAATTTTGGTGAGAATATGCACAAATTTTGCTGAAAGTCTGAGCCACTCTTGAATTTTGTGGTGCAGGAATATGTACATTCAAATGAATACTCTGTCTCTGAGTGGTCATCAAAGGGAAAAATGATGGAAAATATGCTGTACTATATAATGATCAGTACACAGAGAAGTTAAACTGAAAGTCTGTGGAGTTTTAAAATTTGGGGTTTATTTCAGGAAGATGAATTGCATGGGAAAAAGAGAGAGTGTGCCCTGCATCATTCTGACAAAAGTTCTTGTGGAGGTAATGCCTTTACTAGATGAGAAACCAAACAGAAATGTTCAATAAAACATGTGTGCATCTGCACAATAGAGTAGTCCTTATATTTTACATTGAACTACCTCAGGGTCATGGAAGGTGTTTTATTAGAACAGTCAACAATAATAGCATGATTTTTATTAGTAGGAAAAGATAGACTGAGAGACTACTAATTATTTTTCAGCCTGAGGGGCATTTTCCCTGAAACGACTGTTAATTTGATCATTGTTGTGCAGTTCTCAGATTTACATGAACTTATTTCAGTACGACACATGGCTAAGAACTAGACTAAATATGTTGCTTATTAATGGTTTTCAGTGAGTGTATTAGAAAGTGCTAACCATGTGGGTATAGGGATGATACTGATAGCACTTAGAAGGCTGAATCCTTTTGGAAGTAGCTAGCTCGAAGCCCTTTCTGTGTGATATTTTTTGCTCATGCAGTGAGATATTAAGCCTACAAGAATGAAATAAAACCACAGTGAAATGAGAATTTGTTAATGTTGTCTTATATCTATGTGCAGTGATGGTCCTGGACATTTTGGTTGGGGTTTTTGGGGTTTATTTTTTGGTTGGTTGGCTGGTTGGCTTTTTGTGTTTTGTTTTTTGTTGTTTTAGTTTGATTTGGTTTGGTTCAGGATTTTTTAATGAATATGGCAGGTCTAGGATACAATTCCATTTTAGGTGATTATTTAATCAATATATATGGCTTAGATGTTTGTGTATGTATGTGCACATATAGAAATATAAATACACTCTTAATGAATCTTGTGCTAGAAGTGACAAAAATTCCTGGGAACACATTCCAGGTTTTAGCACTTTTAAGCACTCTGGCATTTTTTTTTCTTCAGCTGTCTCCTCTCCTTTTCAGCCCACATACACACATTCTTTCAATCCCAAGGAGAGTCATATATGCAGTCTGAAAGGCCTTTAGTTTAGATTAAGAGAAACTGTGAGATGAAAGGGAACAAAAACAGAGTCTCCTGAAGGACAAATACTTTGCATCTCCTTTGTCACACGCTGCCTTCACTTTTCCTTACAAAGTTTCCTTACAAGCTTCCCTTGCTGGTGGGAACTTTTTAGAAGTGTAAAACTTTAGTGTGCAGCAATCAGTCACTGTTGCTGTGCGCGACTGTCCCGTGTGCAGACCAGCAGGATGCAAGGCACAGCTGCATCGTTCATCCTGCCGTGGCAGACTCCAACATGTGGTAGGTGCAAGTGAAGGACTCTCACATGGTCATAGCAATGTTCTCCAAGTTGCATCGTGAACAACTCAGTCCTGTTAAAATTATTTTCGTTGCCAGCTGTGGGAAAAATGGTGGAAGAAACTCTCAGACTGGGAGAACAAGAAGTTCCAAAGTTCTGTCAGATTATTTCCCAACTTTTCCCTCAAGATATTGTTTGTTTAGTGGATATACATCTTCTTGACCTTGGCAAAGTACCACTGTTTTCCCAAGTGTTCTCCAGGTTGAGGTGACTCTGGGTCAGGAAATTAATTTTGCTTAAATATATTATTGACTTGTAGATCAGTCTGAATTAGGGAGTGTTAGGAAACTTTTGCCTTCCTTAATGCTCTAGATTCCTAGTTGCTCCACCCCATCCTCCGATGCCCCCCAGATGTCTTTAGCTGATGTAAATAACTACTCATTTTGACTGCTCTAAAATCCCAGTTTTAGTCCTGCCTACCTCCAGTCGCTGTCTGCTCATCAATAGACCCAAAAGTAACATTTCCTAGTCATGGCTCAGCAAGACTTTTTAGGTACTAATTTCCTCTTGCAATAGCAAGAGACAAGTATTTTTATCTGCCTTCTTCTCTCTAGATTTAGTGAAGATGAGGAACACAATTGCAAAATAATAATCCTAATAAAAAATACTCAACAGAAGCAACCAGTTTTTCAATGCCATTGTGTAAGTCTAAGTTCCCATAAGAAATTTTAACTAGATTTATAAAATATTTATTGAGATAATAAAGATATTACGATTTACTACAAAACGGAGGGTCAGGTCTCATCTCCCAGTGCATGGATATAAGAACACACCCTAAACCTCTGTCTGGAAGTGGAGAGAGAGAGAGAGACTGCAATAGGCAGAAAGCCAAAAGATAAATGCTTGCACCCCTGTTGCAGGAGCAAATAACACAGAGATCCACAGAAGCAAAGGAAAATACAGCAACCCAAAACTGCTGGGATAGCACAAGGAGGCAGCACCCTTCCTAATGTTGCCTGAGCTTTTCTATCACCTTTACTTTGCCGTGGGTCTTAGTTCTGAAGTACCAACGTGATAAAAACAAGATTTACAACTGCCTTTCTTTTCATCTCCTTTTCTGCCCTAAGTTAACTTTCGTCAAAGACAAAAATTTTGATTGAGCATCCTCTCAAGTTCATTGTGGGCACTCACAGTCACCTGCATTTTATACATATTTATTTTGCTGACTTAACCATGGAACTGAGATGGCACAGCCTCCACAGTAGATTTTTGCTGAGAGAAGATGACAGGTTATTGGCTGGAATTGCTACCACCACTGGTTTGTAACGTTTATGTTCATGACAAAAATATTTTATCTCAGTCATGCAGAAATGTAAGGCTATGATGATTCCAACGTGCAGAAAAGAAAAGGCTAGGGGAGAAACAGGCACAATCAGGCATTGCTAGGACTGCATGATAGTTTCTTGTGTTAAGGTCATTCTCTAAGGACTGTCTATGAGGTACCAATAGATCCTGACATGCAGCTCCATATCCTAGACTTTGAACTGTCCTAGGTTCTTCTCTGATATGTAAGATCTAAATAGCAAGGTCCCATCTGAACCTTCCAGATACACCTTTGTCTAAGAGACTTTACTTCAAATAAATTAGATCCCTTAGGATTTGAACTGTATTATTTTTAAGGATTTTTATCTCCACAGAATTGTGAGATAGTAATAAATATTTCATTTTTAGTAACTTTTTAGTCTATTTTATATATATCAAAAAAGTTAAAGCTCTGATTTCAAGAAAAGAAATCCAATTTTTTAACTCTTTTATTTACTGCTTTTATCACTTTCTTCTGAGTCTGAAAGAGAGCTAAAACTAGAGATTGAATGTTGGAATGATAAAATATATTTATTTTTATCTAAAAGGAAACCAAAAGTCTATTATTCCAATAGTTAGAGCCCTTCAACCATGCTTGAAATTTAAATATTAGTTTTAAATCTGAACAAATGAACTTGAGTTGCATCACACATCTCTTGACATGGTTGATATCACACATTTTTATACCATTCATAGTATTAAAATGTCTCTGTAACATTTTCCTCAAAAACTGGTTTAATTGTAGTAGACATAAAAAGAGAGGAAAATGAAATTAATGTTTATAAGGAGTTTTCCTTTCTTCTGTGAATAACATACAGCAAACAGGAAGTGTTAACTGGAATTCCTATTGCTTTAAACTAGCAACAAAAAAAAAGGAACATAACATACAGATAAAATTTTTCTGATTTTCTTTTTCTTTTGCTCATTCAGGATATGAAGACATAGTTATATGAGCAAAATGGAATCCTTCATCCAACTGTTAAAGAACAGCCAACCAGTACTAAATTTAACATTAATCAGAAATAAGGTACAGTCCTTCAGTAATCCTTGAAATAATTTTGTGATCTGTTTCCATTCTGTAGCTAAAATAGCTCTAGAGTATTTTTGGGGAACTGTGAGCCAAAGTGATAGGGCAAGAGATACCTGGTAGGTCTCACCTTGCAAAATATTTCTATGTTGTCCAAGACAAATGTAATTTGAATACTGTAAGTTAACCTGGAAGAGAACCATCAAATTTCAAAGGGGAAAATAAGTGTGGCTCATTAAAAATGTTATAGCTGAGTAAAATTAGCTGTGAAGGATTGTTTTTAACAGAAATCTCTTGGCTGGAAGCTCGGTAACATCGAAAAATGTGGGACAATTTAATGCAACTAAACAAGAAGGAAATGATTATACAACAATCAAAACAATATTGCTGTTTGGATGTTCTTCAAAGTTGTGAATAGCCACCTTTGCTTTAAAATTCACATTTTTGAACTTTGTCAAGTGTTCTTGAAGACAATTTGGTGCTGTTTTTTCCTTCCAAAGCCATATGGTTGAGAGAATTAAGCACTGTCCTGGGAATCAGGACATTCTCACTCCTTGTCTCATTTTTACTGCTGATGGGTCTTAATACTTTCAACTTCTTTAAACTTTGGAAATGCTATTTAATTATGCTATGCAACAACCCAGTTTGCAAACATTAATTAAGCCTCATAGCTCCCTTGTGGTCTGAGACAGGTAAAATACCATTAGTCTCAGATAATAGGGAAAATAAGGCTCAGAGGGGTTAAGTGGCATGCCCAAAGCCACAGAAGCAGTAGTATTTGGATCAGTATTATAACTCAAATTGTCTTTTAATCTACAATGACTCTCAAGCAAGGCCATTGCATCCATGTGACTCCTTTAAGTTAAAGCGCAAGAAACAAACATTTTAGCAGTTGTGAAAATTCAGTACCTTTAAGGCTCAAATTACCTCTAAGTATTAGTTTGAGCTTCACTGATTTATAAACAGCCACATGCATAGGCCACTTCAGTGCTGGGGAAGATGAGCAGAGAATACACACAGCATCCCTTTAAGGGGTTTCTAAAGCAGGGAGGGGGGCAACACTGTGTAGAGGGAATCACCCCAGGGGCAGGCTGTGGGGCTGGTGTTTCAGAGTGCAGACCCCACAGGAGGCAGTGGGCTTCCAGCTGCTCCACTCAGAGAAACACAAAAGTGATCTCCTCTGGCTGGAAGGGGTCAGGGAAGGGTTTTCATCCTGTCAGTTAATCTAGGCAACACAGGAAGGTAAAAGAGGCTGTTAAGGAAAGAAGCGGATGACTCCTAGCTCCTGTTCCATGTCGGTCACCAAGGGCATAGCAAGGGGACCCCATGTGTGAAGACAGGAGCTTTGCTGTTTATCCACTTCTTAGGGATGAGCTGCACCTGGTCTCCATGCCTATAGCTCCCTGCAGAGAACCTAAACCAAGAACTGACAGAGCACAATGATAAGCTTTGTCTGGGACTTCTCATGCAAAGGAGGAGGAAGGATATCCAGCATTTAGAATTAACATGCTCTTCATCAACCATGAAGAGCAAAGATCTGAAACAGTATAATAACTGGGGTACTTACCCAGGATTATGTAGCATCCCCTATTGAAGCACTTCTGCATATTCAGGTGGCCATGAGAGAATATTCTAAAAAAATACAAAAAAACCCTGGCAGATACCTTACTATAGGCACATCTTATTTCCCACACACTATATTCAAAGGCTAGCACATGTCTTCATTATAAGAACATATAAGAAGGAATGGTATGTTTAGGTTTTATATGATTTAATAAATATTTTCTACAATTCATGTGTACATATGGGATTTTTATTTTATATGTTTCCTGTATGGATTCCACTTCTGCTTCTGTTAAGGTAACCAGTTCCTAAAGTGTGTAGAATCTGTGCTCATGCCTTTTGAAGAGCCTGCCCTTTCTGGACAAGGCTGTCTTCATGTGCATAAATATTTGAGGTGGGCCTTCATTGTTCTTTCATCCTTCCTGACTCACAAACTAGATCTTTATGGGATCTGCAGTGCCTACACGAGATTTCTGAACTACAGGCTACAGTTCACTGGATGCTCTCCTTCAATAGCCCAACTGAAGTCTGTTGAGTTGAAGAACAAGATACAAGCAATCATGTTGGTGGCAGCCATCCAGGGTCCTACTTGGGTTTAGGAGATGGATAACAAGTCAGAATGTGATATGCAATTTCAAGAATATGTACAAGAAGATTGAAGCAAGTTAAGACACTTTCTGGACCATTGACATTCCTCTTATATTCTCTTGGTCTATCACTGTGTCTTTAGAGCATTATATAAGTCCAGTTTTACAGAGACACCTCAAATAATTACAAAGAGTTCTTCAAATATTTTTTCATCCTGCAACAGAATAGTTTGTGACATACCATAACCATTAACGAGAGCCAGTACTACTCCTTCCAGTTCCAGGGGATCTGGAAGTCTTGAGTCTTTGTATTTATGCTCGTTATTATTATCATCACTATTTACATAGAATCTGTCTGCCCTTGAGAAAGCTGGTCATAACCTAGCACTGCCCTTCAGATGGCTCCAGCTTGTGCCAGGTACTTCTATAAATCTAATCCAAGAGGAAAGTATTCCTGAACTGATTTTAACAAGAGTGCTTGGTGCCTCTTCAAGTGATATTTGTCTCCACTGAAGCCCTTAGGACTGCCTCTCAGCGTGATTACGTTACTCCAAGGATGCAGCCACATTACATTTCTACTAAGTTACAGAAAAGAAATTTTTGAAAATAGTAACCCTTATGTTTTTTTTGCCAGAAAGCTCTGGCTAGCTGCTTAATCCTTCCCTTATCTTTCAGTAGATACTGCTTTTCTGGCTGCTGTATCCAGCCAAGATAGGCTGTAATAATCACAGGAAGCCCGCAAATATTTGGAGCTTCAGATATTTCCTGCTTCTATCCTTCATGTACTGTCTTTTCCAAAGCTGTTCCTGAACCATGTACAACTCAAAACCGTCTCACAATTTTGATAATTAAAACCTCTTTTGTCCTCTTTTTTAACTTATTTTTTAATTTTTTTTTTTATTCTAACCAACCAAGGCTGCACTGTATGTCCTGAATGAACTGAGCATGTTTTCTCTTCTCCTTGACAGTGTGGAATTATTTCAAGTCTTATTAAGACTATGTTTATGGCACAGATGAGGGTTTTTTGACAGTTTTACAGTGACTATCCAAGTGGGTTTCTGATTTGTACTTACTACTTTTTATCAAAGAAAGACCCACTATGTTTTACTCAGTTTGATCCAATATGATCTCCTTCCCTCTCTGAATAACAACCTTTAAAGATTTATAGGGCAGCAGCTTGGAGTTCACTAACTATACCAGAGACACATGAAATTACAGTTCTGATAGAAGGTGTGAATTCTGACAGCGTCAGAAGTTTCAGAATAAAACTAGGAATTTCACTTAAATCTTCAGATTTTTTAATTCCCAGACTGAAACAGAGTGAAAGAAATGGCCGTTGGAGCTAAGAGAAGTTTTTCTAACACTGTGGGATTTATCTAGAGGTCAAAGTGACTTCCTTGACACAGCTATAAGAGAAGGGTGGACAAGCAGCCAGAGGCACCCCATTCATAAGTTGTCAGGCATTTTCTTTCTACAGTAAAAAATATAACAAGAAACAAACACTGACAGCAAGATGAATTCCTGCTCCCTGATGAAGATATAATTTGTAATTAGTGGAATATCTCCTTGTAGATGTTTAGATGCAAATGCTAGCTTTTATAGGGCCAATAAAAACAAAATCTCAAAATGTATTTATCTTTTCCATTCATCACTTTTTTAGGTCAGGTAGGTCAAGATGAGTTTGAACATCTCCTCCCTCTCCACATTTCTCACACTAGGGAAGTGGTGATCCTGGAGAAACAGAATTTTAAAAAGCATTTGATACATTTTGACACAATTTAATTCTGTCATGGTTTTTTGCTTGGATTTTGAATTGGTGTCTGTCACAGGCACAGCAAACATCTCCCCTTCCTTCCAACAATTTTTAATTTGTTTTTGTTTTAGAGGTTTTTCTCACAGAGGAACTTCTCATCAGAACAGAAAGGAACCTGCACCACGTTTTGTGCAGCTTGGCTAAATCAAAATAATGGCATCCTGGAAAACATTTGGTAGAGAGAGTGTAATAATTATTGGTTTGGTTTTCGTTAACCTCTTTTTGTTTAGTCAACATTAAGTCAATCCACCTGGAGCTTAATACTGTATGTTACTATAGTAACTTTACAGCCTATTTGATTGTGACAAAGGGCTTCATCTCGTCCATTTCATGCTCCTGTGTCGACCTACTCCCTCCCAGTGTTTTATTATATCTGTCTTTAAGAGTATCTGCAGGAGCCACAGCTGCTCTGCTTTTGTAGCAGAAAGCAGCTTTCACTGTGTGAAATACTCTGCTCTAAAAGGTCTTGTGGGCTGATGGCATTATTGAATTTCAAAGCAAAGACAAACAACATTAAATTGTTTAAAGCTAATATTCATGTTTTGCCGTACAGCATGTTTGGGGCTTTTTTTCAGAATGAAACAGTATATAATCACTGGTTGATACCCTTGAGAACAAAACCACAAAATAAAGCAACGTAGAATACAAAAAGACTTGAAAGTAATTCAGTTTTCAAAATAAAACAAAACAAAACAAAAATGTGTTGAGGGCTTAGGAAAAACATTAACTCCAGAAGCTGGAGTTAGCAGTTTTTAAAATGAAAAATTGAATTATTTTCCACAAATGGGCCCAATCCTTCCCTGTTAAACCACTGTGAAGCCATTGATTTTAATGACATTAATTCCAAATTTATACTAGTACAAGTCTGAGTAGTACATGACCCATGAGTGCAAAATGTTTAAGACTTTCTGACTGTTGCCTGTTCATTTTACAACCTGGTTGTTCTATAATACTCTAACCAGCCATGTGGATGATTGTAACAAGCCACTACGCAGCTTTTGTTTGGATTACCAGCGCCTCAGAACTCTTTCATTACATTGTTTGTTCCTGCTGTTGTTTAAATTTACCTTACTCTAGCTTCTCAGCACAATTTATTCCTTACTGGAGCTCTTTTTCCCTGCCTGCTCTACAGCCACTGGCCTCATGAGCAAAAATACTTTACAAATCTATTTTTCCTCAGTCTGTTCAGATTTGTCTCATATTGCTAATATTTATCTGCATATTAGATTTGAGAATAAAACATGTTCTCTGCCCTAGTTTCTCTCACTCCTCACATGTTGTTACGGATGCTTCTGAATAAAGAACTCCGCATCTCTTTGTCGCCAGCACAAGGGCGATGTGGCGAGGCTCCTCCCGCATTTCAGCAGAGCCCCGCTCCAGTTGTGTTAATTGTTGGGCTGGGAGGGCAGCGAGCACTGAATGCTGCCTTGTTAACTTGCTAAGCAGCTGGTCAGCAGGGTAGTTTGATTCCAGCAAGGCTCTTGACACCTCTGCCAAGGGTTATTGATACCTCACACACCCCAGCTGAGACAGATTGTTTTAGTCGTGCTTCATATCCATAGCACAGCCTGTAGTTAGGAAAAAAAGTGATTGACAGCTCACACCTCCTGGGCCCTTCTTACTACCAGACACAACATCTGCTATGCCCTGTGGAGCAGTGAACCAACACACACTGAGAGAACTGTTTCTAGTATTGTCAGGGTTGATTTTGTTTAACCCTTTCTGGCTGCTCTCTGGAGATGAACATAGGGGTTTCTGTAATCCTTTACACGTGCTTAAAAAGTGTGGAATATTTGACCAAGCAAATACTGGAGAAGATGGCACTTGCAACAGCAAGGAAATGGGTTGGCACTTCTTCCTCTGTAAAGTGACCAGCATACTTGGGATTGTAGAATAGAAATTCTACAATTTTCAAAATTACAAAGTAAACAACTACAGAAGTGTTGCTTATTTCCTAGCAGTGCCAGGGATGCAGCCAGTAGAGAGTGCAACTCTGAAACATGGGCTGGAGCAGTTTCACTGAGTGTGCATGGATATACTGAGGAGGATCACAGCCATAAGTCTGTTTGTTAACCAGTTACCTAGGTCAAAGCATGCTGGTTAAAGTTTAGGTTATATGTACAAGCAGCAGAGGGGTATAGCTTTTTAACAGGGAGGAAAGAGAAAAATGGTTCTATTTTCTACCTTACAAGACTAGCCAGTAACAGTTGACAATTGCAGAATCTTCACAATAAATGATTGCATGTTTGATTACAAATATGGATCATTAAACATACATGAAAGGAACTTTTGTAAACTTTCTTCAACATGCTTAAAAAATTATAAGAAATGTTTTAAAGACTCCCAAAATTGAATCGATTGTCTTAAAATACATCTGACGTTGACTGGTATGCCTTACTTTTGGATGGGTTTGGGGTTTTGTTTTTTTTTCTCTCCTAAATTAACTGAAGCTTAAAAATTAATATTTTTCTAAATATTGAAATTACAGAATAATGGAATCATAGACTTTTCTAAATAAAAAAACCCCTTAATAGTATTGTGTCCAATTGTTAGACCAGCACTACTGTGTCCGTCACTAAACATGTTCCCAAGTGCCATAACTGCACATTTTTTTTAAAGACCTTCCCCAGGAAGCCCATTCCAATGTTTGACAACCCTTTCTATGAAGAAATTTTTCCTAATGTCCAATGTTTCCTCAAGCAACTTAAGGACATTTCTTCCAATCTTGTTATTTGGGGAAAGAAATCAACCTCCATCTCACTACAATCTCCTTTCAGGGAAACTGTAGAGAGAAATTAGGTCTGCTCCAGCATCCTTTTTTCCAAACTAAGCAAACCCAGCTACCTCGGCTGTCTTCTACAAGACCTTTATTCCAGGTTCGCTGTCCTTTTCTGGGTAAACTCCAATACCTCAATATCTTTCTTGTAGTGAGGGGCCCAAAAGTACACAAGATTCAGGGTGTGGTCTCAACAGTGCTGAGTACAGACAGAGTCATACAGGGGGCTCAGTCACTGCCACGGTCCTGCTGGTCACACTATTTTGGGTACAAGCCAGGATGCCATTGGCTTTCTTGGCCACTCAGGTACACACTGGCTCATGATCAGCTCTGTAAACCAACATCCCCAGATCCTTTTTCAACAAGCAAGTTTCCACTCTTCTCCCAGCCTGTATTACTGCATGGGTTTGTTGTGACTCAAGTGCCAGACCAGAAATTTTGACTAGTTGAGCCTCACACCTTTGGCGTCAGACCATTGGTCAAACCTGTCCAGATCCCTCTGTAGGGCTGTCCTGCCCTCCAGTTGATCAACATTCCCACCCAAAGTTGTGTCACCTGAAAATGGACTGAGGGAGAACTTAATGTCCTCATCCAAATAATTGTTAAAAATATTAAACAGGACTGACCCCCATGCTGAGCCCCGGAAGATGCCACTTGTGACCAGCCACCAGCTGGATTTAACCTGCTTTCTGGGCCTGGTCATCCAATCAGTTTTTGCTCAGTGAAAAATGTACTTGTCCAAGCCATAAACAGCCAGTTTCTCAATGAAAATATTGTGGAAGACAGCATCAAATACTTTACTAAAGTCCAGGTAGATTGCATCCACAGCTTTTCCCTCATCCACTAACTGGGTCACCTTATCACAGAAGGAGATCAGGTTGGTCAGGCAGGACCTGCCTTTCACAAACCCCTGCTGGTTAGTTCTGATCCCCTGGTTGTCCTGTAAGCGTTGTATGGTGACATTCAAGAGAATCTGCTCCAAGACCTTCCCCAGCACCAAGCTCAGGCCAACAGGCCTGTAGCACCACAGATCCTTCTTCCAGCCCTTCTTGTAAATGGGCATCATATTTGTTAACCTTCACTCAGCCAGGACCTCACCGACAAGCCAAGACTTCTGGTGAATGATCGAAAGTGGTTTGGCAAGCTCTCCCACCATCTATATTATCACCAGCTATATTATCTCCATCAGTACCCTTGTGTGGTCCCATATATTTCTGCATGTCTAAGTGGCATAGCAGGGCATTGATCATTTCCCCTTGGATTATGAGGGCCTTGTTCAGCTCACCATTCCTCTCTTCCAGCTCAGGGTGCAGGATACTTGGAGAACAACTGGTCTGACTACTAAAGACTGAGGCTAAAAACAGCATTAAGGGCTTTAGCCTTGTATTCCTCCTTTGTGTTTCCCTCCACATACAGTAAGAGGTGGAGATACTCCTTAGTTCTCCTTATGTTGCTGATGTATTTCTGGAATTCATTTTTTGTTTCATCCCCACTTCTTAACTTCTCTGAGAATGGAAAACTATAATTCTGTGATTGCTGTGGCCAAGACAACCCCCAACTATGACATCACCCACAAGTCTTTCTCTGTTCACAAACAACAGGACCATCAGGGCAGCTCCCCCAGCTGGCTCCCTCCCCAGCTCTGTCAGGACATTCCCTTCCACACACTACAGGAACCTCCTGGGCTATTTCATCTCTGCTATACTGTATTTCCTATAGACATCTTACATGTTGAAGTCCCCAGCAACAGCAAGGACTAGCAAAATCTTAATTTTTTGCATCATAGTCACTGAGACTTTCATAGAAAATGCTATGCAAAGCAGAGAAGGCATATGGTAACAGATCAAAAGGACTTTTTGGACCTCTTTTTTTTATTTGGCTGCAAACTGGCTTCCTACCATGCTGTCATACTTTAGAACTGATGCTTGCCAGCTATATTATCTGTGTTTACAAAGCCGTAAGGATGTGTTATGCTACAGAGGAACTAATAGCTTTATTTATTATATCTTTATTATAGCAATGTAATTAGCAATATTATTATTGCTAAGCATCACTATCACCTCTTGTCAGCACCATGTAACTCCAACATAAGTCACAGTGTGTTTTATATCCCAGAAAAAAATTTTTGGCTGAGTGAGTTTACATGATACTGTCTTGCTTATACTTCATGGGATTATATGGCTGTGTTCTTCTGGTAGACTGAGGATTTGCTACAGTGAATGCTACAGTAAAAAAAAGCATTATGACTACATGACATACTGCACACAACTCTCACCTCTCGTGGTTATCTTCCCTCAAGACCCTGGACTGTACTTCTGATGACTTTAAAAATTACAGCAGCCTCAGTGTGAGTTACATGAAAAGTCAGAATATCAGATTAGTGACAAGCAATTTTTATTTCTGGATTTGTACTGTTACTATGACTGCCTTTGCTGTAAGGGTTTTATGAATAAAATAAAATTAAGTGGAGTATGGACAGAATTCAGATACATAACAAAGTCACACTTTGAATTATGTCTTTTTTCTGAAATTGTTTTCCCCTCTACAAGTCATATTTGTTTTTAAAAAGGTCATATTTCCTCTGAATAAACAAGATGTAGACTATTTTGCAATATAAACCAGCAGAAATGGGGAAATCAGCCACACTTTCAGCCAATGGAAGAACACGGCAATGTTTTGAACTGAAAATTACTTGGGACTTGCCAGGCCAAGAGCAAGCAAGGTCAGATAGTTAAGGTGTCAGGAAAAGATTCTGGCACCAGTAAAACATATGCCAAACAACTTTCATTAGTGAAATCAGATATATATTTACAGAATATATAAGAATACACACTGGACAAAACAACTATATTATCTATACAAGTTAGTACTGGTGAGGTGTCTTGTCCACCAGTAACCGACTGATCAAGACCTCAGAGCACCAACTACACAGATGTGGTATCTTTCTCTTGTTGGAAACTGAAACCATCAGCTCAGTACCAAAAACTAAGTCAGCTCAGTAACAAGGACATTTGGAAAAGGGTTGGGTTCACGTTCGTTATGTCACACTTGTTCCTCTGTGAAAAGGACACTTTTGAAAGAAGGCAGAGCTCCTCTAAATCAAAGAAGCCACAATACAATAATCTAAGAGACTGGGACAATGCAGTTAGATTTCAAAGAACATCATCAAAGCAGTAGGGAAGAATGTTGGAAACAAATAAAAAACCAGGTATAGTAGAAAGAAACAGAATAGTCCTTTCTTAAGCACTTTTTAAAGTTCACACTAAAATAGGCAAAATAGGTTTCCCCTGTCTCTTGTCTTTTGATGCATCAGACTATTTAAAAGAGTTAATGTTGAGTATGGAGGAAGATGTGGTGCATCAAACATAATTACCTCTAGCATCTATATTCCATTTTTTCTTTTCTTCCCCAAGAAGGCAATTCTATTGTTTACTCTGAAAGACAAAATCATGGGTCAAGACAGAAACAACTCCATGAAAGCTTCTGCTATGTAGAAGAAGAGAGTCAACAAAAACTAAAGGTCTTTTCTGCTCCTGAAATCTAACACACTTGAAAGAATGAAGGTCTTATTCAAACTATTATTGCAGGGAAATATGTCATATTTGTTTGACCTCTAAGTTCTGTTTGCATTTGTGCACGTACTTGGTTTTGTTGCAGGAGAGAATCTCAGTAGAGCAATGAAAACGAAAAAACTCCTGTATGTGCACACATGTACCTACCTCTGATAACTTTTGCATGACACTCTTGGATAACCACTGAGATGTCTGAGTCATACTGTAGCTTAAATATTTAAAAATAATAATACAGTGGGAGTATTTCTCTATGTTCCTTTCTTCCACTAACCAGTTCAGTTTTATGAAATATGATTAATTTCTTGAGCCTAAGGAACTATGGAGGAAGGATGTATGTAACCAGAGTTAATTTCCCTCTGTGGCTTCTTATTGACCAGTACGATTATACTTTTCAGGACACCTTTTCTTTTAATGAAAATGGTACTTCACTACCTGTATACCCCATCTTCTTGGACTGCAGATACAATTCACATCAGTGGCTGACAACAACGTATAATGTACAGCAGTGATACAAACTTTAAAAATACATTTTAAAACTCTCCAGGAAGCCTTGTATTCACATATATAATTTCCTTTTTCATTTGGTTCTAAATAAACGGGATGGCACTGCAGGAAAATAAAATAAAATAAAACATTTAGTTCTGGATTTTTTTCTCTTCAGGTGGTATAAAACTGGGATTTAGGAACTGATGTCAGGCAGCTTATTGGAGGACATTTTTTCCTCCTGCTGTTGCTACGAGTACTCTACAGCCTCTGCTCACCTCAACCTTATCAAAACTAAACAAAGAAGATATTAATTATTAAGTATCAGTTATAGAATAATAAAGTAATTTCCAATGTCACGGAAATGCCAGGAAATACATATATTTTCATAGTGTTTATATTTACAAAGAGCTTTTTATTTTCACAGGAATCTTTTTCTGTAAAGCCTTTTCTTGAAAAGAAAAACCCAGTCTCCAGTGTTCCCACTCAATCCAACCATCTTTGTGTTTGTGGTGCTGATATAAAATTTAAGTATGGCTGGTTGTGTGGCTAAATCTGGTCAGTTCTCAGAGCATCCCCCTATGTGGTGGGTCATTAGAAAAGCTGTACCTACTGGTTTAGGCAGCAGTTCAGTTTGTGATGGGGCAACCCAGTAAATATGGGTTTTCTTTCCCTGATCTGTTCTGCTCCCTGACCTGCTGAGGCCTCTCTCAAAGCTTGGCCTTGTTGTGCCCCATGCTTCTGTTGCCCTCCCTTCAATGCTTTTGTGAAGCCTATCAGCAATGCCATGAAATCAGCTCAGACAGTGCTGATGCTTTCCAGTGTATGCTAACAGAGTTACTGCTTTGTTCATTCAGTCTTGGGTGGACTTCTTAAGTGGAAGACAGCTGTGATCCTGAAATGTGGAAGGCAGCATTTTTAGGAACAGATCAAGTCTATTTTCTCCTCCAGCTAAGGATGACATGCCAATTCAGAATCTCAGTTCATATCAGACTTTTCTGTCCTTCAGATAGCAGCGACTAGAAACATTTTGTTTTATCATCTCAGCTGGTGCATTTTATTCTTAAACGCAGACTTTGTTAAGGTGATCCATAACTGAGAATCCCTCCAGGCTTGTCTACTACATTGCACTCTATCAGATTCAAAGTGTGAAGAATCCTTGAAACCTCCAGTTACTTCAGAACACAGTTGCTATCCCTCACAAGTGCTGTACTAGCAAGAACATATCACAACTCTGCTCCACAGGCTATGTTCAACACTGGAAAATCAGGGTGCCGAAAAAAAGAGCTTAAAAGGCCATAGTCATCTAGAAGAAAGAGGACATCTGCAAACACGGAAATCTTAACCCAAGTGCCAATGACATTCAAGAAAATGAGAGTAAGGATGTGCCAATTAAAGTTTTGAAGTGACCCCTTCTTGATTGCATATGGATCCCAATCCCGGATTTTTTAAAATAAGTTTTAGTTGCCTAGACTTTTCAGTTGCTACCTGTCCGTTGCATTTGGCACTAAAGTCAAATAGCTAGGCTTTTTCTGCCAAGAACATTTCATGTTAGTAAAGCTGCTATTTTGGAGGGCTTTTGAAGCTTTGTGGATTTAAATGCCCTATTTCATATATTCTGTTGTGATATTGCGTTGTGAATGGGGCATACAAGCATCATCTTTGTGAACCTCGCACTGTACATTAGGGGAGCAACTGTTCAGTGTTTACAGCTACCTGCCTAATACTCAATAAAGACTGCACTAATCTATCCTTAGAGGGTGGAGGGGAAGAGTAGGAAAAATTTCTCCTGCCTCATGCTATTTTGCTACTTTCATTTAGCAGCAGTTCAGTGAATCAAATGCAGGCTGTGACCTTTGGGGTGACCCTGGGCCACTCACCTCTCTATGCCACTCTTTTGTTTCCCCTCTGTAGTTTCCTTTAAAAACACAGCATAAAATTATGCAGCACTAATTCTGTCTGGAGAGCATTTTCCATCCTAGCAGGACCCCACCACTGGCTGTTAATTCGAGGATTTTAGGCTCATGATTAAGTTACTGCAGTGTAACAAGGTACCTTACATCTGTTGCTCATTAGGGGGACTTGTCTGAGCCAGAGTAAATGACTACATCTGAACTAGTCATTTTGACTTTCTCTGTAGTCACTGAAAAAATTTGTCACTCTTAGGTTTCATTCCGCAGTAGACAACTAACATATATCAGATGAATCATGTTCCCCAAATGCCTATTTCTCTCCATTGATTATGAAGAGTGTCTAGAAGAAATAGCTGAGATGAAGATTTCCACACTGCAGTAGTCTAAAGTTATGTGGAAATTACTTTCCTAGTAACTGCTCATACATCTGCTGTTTGTCCCAAACAAAAGTGTACTACTTTGATACAGCATACAACTAACTATGTGATCTAGGTCAAGATGTTTATATTTATTCTGAGCGAAACACACATGTGCAAACACAAGGCTCAGCTGACACACGTTTATTCACCTTCTTTTTGTAAAGGCATCATTCTATTACATTTGTTTACCATCAGCCTACTTTATGACCAAGTTTTATCAAAGATCATTCTTTTTTTCCTCTCTTTGCCTATACAGACTGAGGGCAAACTCATTTATTCCACTGGTTCTTTGTTTGCCATGATTTTACCTCAGTCACCAGCCACCAAGGCTCCCCCAGGAGCAGCATGGGGCAGAGAACCAGGAGTGTGACAGGTAGAACACCTGTGGGTTGAGACACAGACAGTTTAATGGGGACAGCAAAAGACAAGCCAAGCAAAATAAGGCATTAATTCACTTCTACCCCTGGGCAGGCAGGTGTTCAGCCATCTTCAGGAAAGCAGGGCCTCATCATGGGTAACAGTGACTTGAGGAGACAAACCCATCTCTCCAAATGTCCCCTCCTTCTTCCTCCCACTTTATGTACTGAGCATGATGTCACATGGTCTGGAATGTGCCTCTGGTCAGTTGGGATCCCCTGTCCTGCCTGCATCACCTCCCAACCTCCCAAGCTTCCCCAGCCTCCTCCCCACTATGGCAGTATGAGAGGCAGAAAAGGCCTTGGCTCTGTGTAAGCCCTAAACAGAAATAACAAAAACATCTCTATATTATCAGCCCTATGTTCAGCATAAATTCAAAACACAGCCCTATATCTTCCCCATGAAGAAAATTAACTCAACCCGAGCTGAAACCACCACACTTTGTTTATCTTACACTCTCAAGCAGAGTAACCTCAGTTTGCACCTCTTTCTTAGTTTTCTTTTCTCTTTAACTCATAATATACCCTCTTTCCATGCAGCCTTCTCAATGCTCTCTATGAAGGACACTGTAAAAATGAACTGAATTTCAACAGCTAAGTACTGAAAAAATTTAAAATGCAGACTCTAGGCATGAGTGTAAACTATTTTGTAAAACAGCAGTCTTACAATTTTTAAATCAGGCTGTAGTATGAATGTAAGATTGCTTTAAAGCAAATACTTGTAAAGATGCAAAGAGCTAGGAAGGCACCCTTGAAAATATTTTTTCATAGTATGTCTATGGGAGATAATATTCCCAAGCAAAATCTCTTTTTATTGTTATTGTTGTAGCTGCATGTAGAAACAAGAGAGCTGTTTCTAAAATGTAAACAGATTTTAATGTAGATTTCCAAATACCCACCTAAGAATTTGTTATTGAAATATGGTTGTTTACCTATAGTATAGAAATTACAGAGATATACAACATAAGTTTGATGCCTATTGTATACATTTCCAGCTGTATCAAATATTTAATACCTGGTATTCTTTGGGATTTGTTAGCATCTCCTTTCAAACTTGCCTGCGGCAATTACAAGATGGAATGTAAAAAGTGGTTTTGATTATCGTTTTGGATTGTCACCTTGACAGTTTGGGTTGGGTTTTATAGGCATGGAGAAAGAACACACACAGACACACACAATTGCTCCTTTTCACTTTGCATCCCCTTCCCAGTAGACAGTGCTCTACAGAAATGGCTCAGGAGCAGAATAGACATGAAAAGATTACCAAGTGGAGCTATTTGAGGGAAACCTGGTTCGTTATTTGGAGACAGGAATATGTAAGTGACCAGTTTTATCTATAAATTGCTATTGCTTGGGGATTGCAAACAGACCTTAGTGGGTATTTGAGCGGTCAAATCAAATACACTGCTGCCAACAAAAACAGAAGGAGGAGAAAAAACAGGTGGAAGGAAAGAGAAGAGGGAATAGAAATTTAAAGAGCAAGAGAGGAAAAATGAAGTATCTTTAGATTTTGTTGCCTGTTGAATAAAAAGAAAATGTCTAACAACAGGAGAAGTCTAAGGTCATTGCTTTAATTTTTAATCTAGGCTGGAGGATGCAAGAAGAGTGCTAATGTACCTGTGTATGTGAATATCCTTTAAATATGAAAATTATTTGCTGGTTTGAGTACCTTACTGGCACTTAGCTTGCAGGTCCCCTGTAGGGAAAAGGCTGCACATGGCTATCTGTTCTAGCAATGCCCATCAATCCCTTTTTTGTCCACTGGGGAAAAGACATTTTGTCACAAGTGAATGGGAAGCTTACCTGAGTGTCAGACAGTGGGAGATCAAGTTCCATTAACTATTTATCTGTAGCTGAGCATTGTGTTTGTTTTGAGGCAGACTGAAGGCTGCTGTTTGCACAATCACTGAGCAGGCTGTTCTGGCCACTGAATCTTAGGCATGAGGAAGAATCAAATGCATGATTTCATCATGAGGAAAGGGAGAAGGAAATACCAGTGCAAGGTGCAGAGCTGTGCTTCTTCTTTCTGGCTCTTTCACAGTATAAGTTGAGCAAGTTGAGTTTCTGACATTTTCTGTAAATGACATCTAAGCATCATAATGAATTATTAACATCCATCTTTACATTGAGTCTGCACATAGCTTTCGTCTGAAATCCACAAGCCTTCGTGAAGCTGGCAGACATTTTTTCTTTTCTTTTAAGTATTTTATTGCTATGGTGCCAACTGTTGCTGATATCATTGAATGTCTTTCAGCATTTCCATTATAAATCTTGTTTTCAATGGATTTATAACCTACCTATTTTACTTCATGTTTTTTGCAATTTGGCATAGATGATATTCAGCAAGGAGTAGATGGTGCTGTCTTTCCTTGCAATACTTCATTTAAACACCTATAGCTATTCTGGACTGACTATTGCAAAACTTAAAGGGGGACCTCAGGTACCATAATTTTCCTACAAAATAGTATTTGAGCAGAAAGTAAGGAAAAGCATGAATTTCACAATTTGGAAAAGAAAATTGCAAAAATTTTTATTTTTCAAATGGAATTGATCAATGAAGTCATGACTGCACAATATATTGATAAGGAAAGG
This sequence comes from Thryothorus ludovicianus, assembly GCA_013397245.1. NCBI lineage: Eukaryota > Metazoa > Chordata > Aves > Passeriformes > Certhiidae > Thryothorus > Thryothorus ludovicianus. Next base: position 212,062 of record VZTB01014662.1, on the reverse strand, counting down.
ATTTCTTCCTCACCAAAAATAAAACCATATGCTTAAATGCCATATTTCATGCATACTTATGCTTTCAATATTAATCTGTGAATCCTACATGATTATCCTATTTATCTCTAACACTTAAGAATGCACAAAAGTAGTGAGTTTAATGAACATGTCTTTAAAACATATGGTGAAGTGCTTTCAGGCAGGCAATTACGTAGTTCTGTGAAAAATGATGAGCTGCATTGTTGTCATAATACAAAATATCTTTCCCATTGGTTTCCCCTATTGCAGCAACGGAAGGAGTTACAATATTATTCTTATGCAGAAATCTGGGCAGTGCCATCTTATTGACTTAATGCCTAATCTAAAACCTAATGAGGTAAAAGGACTATTTCCTTCAACTTCAGTAGTCACTGGAGTCTCATGGCTCATTCTAACAGTTCTCTTGTACCCTAATAATGGAGATAATCAGCTGCAAATAGAAAGCCTGCAAAAGATTTTGGATCTTTGCTACACAGATCCTTGCCAGTTTTTATTCTAGCCAACTCACCCTTGTACCAGAAGACCAATCATCTTTTGGCCTGGTGCAAAAAAAAGTGAAAATTATGTGGGATGAGAGATGGATAGAGACTGTTTTCCTGAATTTGTTTTACTTTTGGATAATCTTGATGGATGAGTCATGGAAGAGAGGAAGCTTCCATTCACACCAGTACTAAAAGAGAGAAATAGGAGAAGAAAACCTGGAAACATAAATGTTTTCTTACAGGAAAGTTGTCAAATTTAACAAAATTCAGGATTATTTTTCCTCCTAAAAGACATTATAGCATACTAGAGCTTAATCTGCTAGTTTGCTTTCCTAAGTGTAGGTTATTGTAGTCTGTATATTACTTACCATTGCACTTTGACATGCCTCAGACACTGCCTTGCAAAATGTCCCCATTTTAGAACAACTCTAAGTTACACAACTTGGCTTCTGGGGCTGTTTACTGCCATCCAGAAACTGCCCCAATGGAAAGAGCATATTTTGGGCAAAATTGGCTCTGTTACCATCAGGTAATATTATCCTGTTCTTTTCCTGTGTCTCAAATGCAGAGACTTCTGACCTATAGCAGCCTTTTTCATTGGAAAGTGCAAAACAGTGACTGAATAAATGTGCAAAGACTCCACCCTTCAGCAAAGTAAAAATGTAAATCACACAAAACAGACCTATTACGAGTGGCTGGGGAAAAAAAAAAGGAAAGATTCCAGGTGCAAGTAGCTGACATTTCAGAATATCAAGTAAAACTTACATAGAAAGAGACTAATTCCTGCAAATAAAAAATCTTGTTTATTGTTATCTTACACTATTCAGCCAAATTGGAAAAACATTTTGTTTTCAACAAATGGATTCATTTTTTTTTGTATTGTTGTAGATTTTGGAGCTCAAGTAACTAATAGCATCATAGTTTCAAAATATTTAGAAATAGGATTTTATTTTTTATTTGGGAGTAGGCTAGACACAAGAAACTGCATACTTATAATTAGTTAATAGAAAACTATCTCGTAACAACATGCATCCATTTGCACTGTGCTGTATACAATTTCTATGCAAAGACATGATGGGAGTTGTTTTAATTGAGTCTAAAAGTAGCACCAAATAAAGGGGGAAAAAAGTTCCACACAAGGCAGCATGCAGCTGGCTCATTCTCTACCTTTGCCTATCAAGAATTATCTTAAAAATTATTTATCTTTACAAAAATATGAATGTCATTTAGGGCTTTCTAAAAGCCAGCTGTATATTTCTAATGTGTTGTCATCAGACAATGCCTTGACTGCATATAAATTATTGGTACCAGATTTTCACTTAAACTGTGCCTTTACATATTACAGAGTGTTGGTATGTATCCTTTACACTGACAACATTCTGAAAATAATTTCACATTTACCAGACATAATGAAGCTATGTTCTGAAAAATATGAATGCACCAAGGAAGAACATTGTCTCCCATGCATAGCTTTGATTTACTGGCTGTCTCCAGGGAACTTCACATTACACAATGTTACTCCAGATATTCTTTCTAAGTACTCCCTGTAACTACACAAAGCACAGGACATGCTACAGTTTCCTTCTCCTCCACTGTAAACATTGGATAAACCATTATTACATATATTTGATAGATTTTATTTATTAATCCATAAAAGTTTTTAAAAAATAATGACCCGTTCAGGTGAGTAGTTTAAATAAATATCTTCATTCAATCTTCTTTGACAGTCTTCATGTGTGTTTTCGAATATATCTGTATGTTGATTTTTTTTTTTAATTTTGCATGCTGAAGGGGTTTTTTGTTGATTATGTAAAATATTGTGTGGTTTTTAACCAATATAATATGTTGCATGTATCGAATTTTTTTTGCTTTAAAATCATTAAGGAAAGCATATATTTATGTGTTATAATACATATACAATACATATACACATCATAGTCCATATGCAACAATACTGTTTACTAGTCTGTATTATATGTGCCAATCTATCAATCTGGTGAGAAGATTGAATATGTCACTTTCTGGTTAAGGATATGTGTAGCTCACCCAAATAGACAGGATGTTTAATTTTGCTTCTGAAATTTATTTTGTTTGAGCTACTGGAAAGGAGTTGTACTTCATGGTTAACCTGGGCAAATGATGAATTGCAGTATAACACCAGAAAGAAAGTTACAGACTGCTGCCTTTAGACCTAGAGTGTGGGTGACCTTTATAGACATATAGAGCCTCCCCTTGTCTTTTTATTATTTTTTTTCCCTGCAGGATTTTGTCTCTACTACCTACACCGTTTCCAGTGCTGCCTTTCTCACCTCTCTGGAGTCTTCCCTGCAGCCCTTTTCCAGCAGCCTGAATGAAGCAGCACAGCCTGACCACATTGGAGCTGAAGCACCTGTGTCGACAGCCAAACCCTGCCATGTGCCCCCTGACTGCTGGGGGCAGGAGCTTACAGCAGGGCCTGAGAGGATTGCAGGATGAATATGAGTTTGGCATCCTCAGGAATATTCACTTTATGGCCAGAAATCTTTCCTTGTTAAAAGATACCAGGGCTCCTTTGTTCTGGGGCTCTTTTCTAGGCTTCTGCAATTAGCTACTGCTATAGACAAATAAATGCAATAAATTGGGCTTTTTTCTGGACTATTATTGGTTTTTCAGGTGTAGTAATTTTTAGTTCTAGATATATTTTAAAATGTCAGGAAAATAACAGGTATGTTTCCAAGACAAGTACACACCTAAAAAAAACTGTTTGACCTGATTTTCTTCGATGTGCTTGTAGAGCACTGAAATACAAAAGAGCTATGAATATCATGTTTACAGGATGGAGCACTGAGTCATGTGAAGCTAAGCACTGAAGAATAGAAATCTTCAACAGAGCAAGTAGATAAATTTCACAAAATCATAGAATGGACCAGGCTGGCAGGGACTACAGTGGGTCATCTGGTTTAACCTCTCTACTCAGGCAGGATCATCCTAGAGCACACGGCACAGGATTGTGCCCAGAATGTTCTTTAATATCCCCAGTGATGGAGGCTCCACACCTCTCTGGCCAGTCTGTTCCAGGGCTTGGTCAGCTGCACAGTAAAGAAATTCTTCCTCATGTTTGGGTGGAACCTCCTGTATATCAGTTTCTGCCCATTGCCTGCAGTCCCAGTCTGGTGCCTCTGTCAAACAATTCTCAGTCAAACAGAAACAAAGGCGATGTCTTTTTCACTGATGACAGGCTGTAGTGCTGAAGGAAATATTGAATCCTTTGAAGCTTTTCATTACAAGAGGAACTTACAGCATCTTCTAATTTTATTTAACCATAGTCTAGGATGAGTAAAAAAAATATAGAAAGGGAAACAAAAATATTCACAGTGTGTTTAATATCTCCTTATTCATATATAGTGTTATATATATAATATATGCGCACAATGGCTTATCTCCCTTATGACATTCATCTTCACCTGTGAGGAGAGAAATAATAAGTCACTGGTGACTATTGCACTTGACTTATCCCTCTACATCAGAGAAGATAAATGCCAATAGAAAGATCAAGTCTTTTGTATTCTTTTCTAGGGGAGAAGGAATTTATCATAGGGATATTGGAATTTATCTAGATCAGATACAGATGATTTCATCACAGTAATGAGGGAATCCTTATTGCACGCAGACAACGTCTATGTTTTGAGTGTAGTTTCATTTTTTTATATACTGTTTAATATATAAAGCAGACTCCTACTTTTAATTCAATGCAAATTGGAGCTTTAAATTCTTACTGAACTCCACTGGGGAAGAATTATTTGGTTAAGGGAGAAAAGAAAGAGAAACAAAAGAATGAATGGGATGAATGGGGAGAAGAGTAAATATAAGAATTTATTTAAAAGAAAATCAATTGGTATACAACTAAGGCATTTGTTGTTGTGCACATAAAATGCTGTATGTCATTTTAAATTGTATGCTTCCCAATTCCTTCTAATTTAACACCATTTTAATACAGATTTTATGCGTGCAGTTAATATCTATTGTAGATGTAAGTGCAGTAGAATGGCTTTTCCAGATATTCCATTTGAAAAATATCAACAAACTTTCCTTCAAAGTAATATTTCAGAGGTTCTTTATATCACTTGTCTGTGCTTCCTTCTCTATTTCCTTTCCATTTGCAGTAACAAAAGCATTTTCACCAAAAGTACAGATCCTGTTCCGAAATACATTGCTATGGTTTTGTTTCACACTCTGGAGTGAGGAAAAACTGAATTAAATCAGTCCCCAGAAAATGTCCTGATGATATTCCAGGAAAGGAATTTGATCAAAGAGATGGCAGCCCAGCTCTTCAGAGGTGCACATGGTAGAAACTGGTTTGAGAACAAGACCCATGCACTACAGCTGCCATAATAATGTATTTGGGCTGGGAGATACCAGCAAAAATTACAGTGTGACAATTTAAAAATAAAACACAGCAGCTATGAGGTGGAGCAGGTTAATTAGAAGGAAGTCAAAGTACTTTTTTTATGCTCAGTAAATCAGATAGTACAGGATTACTGTAAAAGGAATTGAGTAAAACGTATGGTAAAGTTGTGACTGTATGTAGTGATTTACATTGCATTTCTAAATATCGACTAGGCTGTTTATAAGGAAATTTCAATTAAAAAAATCTCTAGGCTCATTTTTTTTGCAGACAATTCTGATTTGTGAAAGCTTCATATTATAGATTTTTGAAGTATCAGTATTGCCTGATGTTGCAATATAGAAAATTTTGCTGTGACATGCCCTGCTGATTGTCACTTTGCATCATGACACTATATCTCAAAAATCACAGCCCCAGCTAAACTTCTATTTGTGGAAAGCAAATGGACACTGAATAACTCCAGAAATTGAGAATTTCAAAGGATCAGGAACTTTGAAGCAATTTTAAAATTGGTATTTCATGGACTAAATAGTTAGAACTGTGACTACTTAAACTGGAATTTTTAAAAGGAGGGAACGCATTTCATTTCGAGAACTCATTGTAATAAATGCACTCACCAACATATTTTATAAAATATTTCCACCTTCATTTTGCACAAATAATTCTAACGTATTGTAACAATAAAGAATACATTTATTGACTAGTCTCTCTGTATATATCATAGCTATCCCTTTCAGTGTTTAAATATTTCACATTACAGTCATAAAGTTATTGTTGGGAGTATGTGAATTCTGCATGTACTATCTAAATAAATACTTTGTGTACACTTTTAAGTTCATATTTGTGTTGAGACTAATATACTGCAACCTTGAGCACAGTGGGAGCAATGTGAATCAGGGGAGCCATCAACCAGGCTGATTAGACTGCCCACTGAGCACAAGTGATATCAAAACAAGCAAGCTTTGGCCAGCATTACAAGCAGAATGCTGCAGGAACTGCAGGCACGTTATACAAAGTGAGATGCTGTTGGCACTTCTAAAATAGCAAGATGTAGCAAAAATGGACCAATCACCCCAAAATGTAGCTCCGAGTGATCAGTGGTTCTCATGGGAATGATGGGACACTGCTAGTGGAATTGAAAACTAAATCACAGCCTTCACTGCTCACAGAGTTACGGATGTACATGTTTCTGTAAAATCTGTCCACATATCTACCAACATTACTATTCATGACTGCTGTGGTACCTTGGTATGCTAGTGATATTTTCAGTGAAAGAAAGCAACATGGCTTTCTTTCTTGGGAAAGGATTGTATCTGCATGTAAACAGATTTGCAAAAACTGAAGAAGTAAATTTTCAAAGTATGGCATGCTATTTCAGTACCATGGACTGCTACAGGTCTTGAAATCGAGCTCTGCACAACTTCCAACAGAATCTTAAAGAAAATGTAGTGATATTTTTATTTTTGGAAATACAGATGCATATACATACAGTGTTTTGCCTGTGATGCTCCTGTCAGTGAAGAAAACATTAAAGATTTCTTAATCTGGGGAGAGGAGGAATCAGGTGGGAGGAAATCAGGTGGGAGGAAATATACTTCATCTTGAGACCTGAAGAAATTCTGCAATATTTTTTGTCTCCTTAAAAGGTACTTAAAGCACTTCTATCCATGGCTATGGTGGATCACTCATTTTGAGGACATCTTGCACTTCTAAGGCTGAGGTTCTTTGTATTCACAAAAAATCTGTGGCAGCTTTACACATGAGCATCTCTGTTAATGAGGGGCAGGGACACTAAGCAACTGAACCACAGAAAATCTATAAACATGTGATCCCAAAGACTATAAAAGCCAGTTAGCTTTATTTTTGTTTTGAAACGTTTTAGGTTACTGTGAGAAATGATAGACAAGGCATCTACCCTCTGGTTATCTGCTTCCTCTATTCATCACTCCCCCCACACAGAAGCAGATTTTAAGATTTTTTTACTAATTTCTCCTCAACATGAAGGTATTTAAATGCCAGGATGGTATAACATGCAGTCCAGTGTCCATCACTTTTTTGTATCACTTAAGGAACATATTCAATTCACTGGTTTACTTATTTCAGGGAGATAGCTTTTGTTCCCTCATTTTTATACATAATGACTTTTAAAAAGAGGAAGTTAAAAAAGAAAAAAAAAAGATATAGTATGCAGGAAAATTATCTAAACATTTTAAATCTGCTTGGGAAATCTATCAGACTCTTCTTGCTGGGAGCTGATTCAAGCTACTGGCCCTTGCAACAAAGAGGATCAAATCAAAATCTGTTGTTTAAAATAATTTAAATCTGCTTGGCCATAGTACAGGCTGCTGTTCTCAAGGAGTTCCTTTTTATAAGCATCAGTTTCCTAAACCATAAATCTTTAATCAGAATTCAAATGAAATACGGTCCACAGTAAATCCTGGTACACCATGCTTTTTGAGTGTGAGTAAAACAAGTTTACAGACTACATGATGTAGTTCTGCTACTGAAGGCTCAGCAGACTTTGACAACTTCTTCCCATTTCTCCATGTTGCCATGATTCCATGGTGTTCTCATGAGAAGGAAGTTATTTTGCTTTAGTTCAACAGTGTTTTTGCACAGTCCTAACTGTGGCTTTTCATATTCTGAGTATAAAACTGTTCTGATGGATATATTTATGCTTTATGGAACCAAAATGTCAGTGGCCTTTGGTCCAAGTAATAAAATCAGCTCTAGCAGAGAAACAAGCAGTACTATTAAGTTTTTAAACACCATCGTAAACTATCATGAGTCACTCAGTACATCATCTTCAGGTACAAGATCTTTTGGTCTGTTCAACCCAACATCCATCAATCAAAGTTTATAGGCTCACAAATTTCTTAGCCAACACTCAGTAGTAATATTTTAGCTATACCTATACTGCAAATAAAATCCATAGAGAAAACACAAGGTGAGTGTCTGATGTTTGATGTGGTTTACTTTCTTAATTTATCAACAAAATTGATGTATTTCCCTCTTTGTTGAAGTACTCACTCCTTGGATGTAGGAGTTATAGGTGTATCCATATCTCCTGTGAAGGTTTTTCTGTTACTATGTCGCATTCTCACACAAAGATCATAACTGAATTTAAATGAATGTCATATTAGTTTTTCTTCTTTTGCTTTGTGAGTTTTGTACATTCCAAATTTAGAAATCTTTTATTTTTAAACTGTGTACTAGGATAGCATAGTGATTTATCTTGATGGTAATAATTACAGGAAAAGCACATAAAAATGAATTTTCTGCCTTCTTTGTCCAATATTGTCTCAAGTCAGCCTTTTTACACAAGCAAAGAAATTTCTGAAAAAAAAAACAAAAACCAAAACCAAACCTTGTTGTCCTATGTATGGACATACATAGATGACTGAAAACTTGAATTTCATATTATAATCATTATAAGGATTCAGATCCTGAATCTGAGAAGAAACAGACAAGGCCAAAGGCAATACATCAGAAGAGATGTCCCTACAATGCTTATGGTACAGGTTCAAGGAAAGGAAATTTGTTGCTGTAATTATATGAATGCGGTCATGTCAAATGTACCAAACGGGAGATTGTCCAAAATTTCTTTTTTGAAGTTACTATTGTAATATTCTATGTTCTGTAATATCTTGCAATATAATTTTAGCTTTGTTTCATTCATTAGAATATTTGTTTCTTTCTTTCTCAAAACTTTCCCGATGTGTGTATTGCTCTGTTGTTTAGTATGTATGGTAACAAAGAATCAGCATAGTTCAAAAAGAATCATCCCAGCACTGTCACACAATTCATACACCAGCAATTACTTGCACAGGCACAGTGAGCAGTGCCCTTTAATAAACTGCTCTGAAATAAAATATCTTTAAATTTGCTTATAAATGTGATCACCTTTCAAGCACAGGGTATTTCAAACTCTTCCTTTCAAATCCCCAGACCAAGACTGTCTCATCTTTTAGGGGTAACCAAAGAGTTAAAATGGTACTTTGAGTAATAAATTCTTAGATACAGTGTAGGAGAATATTTTTATTCTTAAAAAGTCAGTTTATATCTGTCTACCTCTGATTTCAAAACCAGTAATTTACTCTATTACGACTGGTGTAAACAGACTTCTATATTGCTGTTGGCTGTATTGCAATTAAATGACCCACTCTTTCTCTTAAAATTATCTTGTTGCCAAGTAGTCCAATTTTTTGCCTTGGATTCCCAAACTAACTTTTCATTAGATATTTAGGTTCTGATAAGACATTATCAATAGACACTGGTCTCCATGCTAAGAGAAAGAAAAGAGTAACACTGGGACTCTTGGCAATCCATAGCAGCAATGAAAACTCTGAGGCATGCAGCAGTGAAAGGAGTAAGGCAGTTCTGCAGTGAATATAATCTCTAACCTCTCCTAAAATAATCACATATAAAAATGTAAGTTGTCACATTGTGGTTTCTAGACTTAATATATTGGGAATATTTATTTAAAACTGGAGGGAAGTAGATGTATGAAAAGGTAGATGATCTTTGATTTATGATTCATCAAAAAGATATTTTGAAAGAAAGGAAAAGTAATATCAATTTTATTTTTATAGAAATCTCTTAAAAATTTATAATCTAAACATGAAGTCAGATGTTGGTGTTGGAAAAAATGTTTAGTACTTAAAAATGTTTCTTTTGTGCCCTATGGGTCAGCATAAGTTAGATTGGTTCAGAATAAAGTAGCATAAAACTATGACTGTAGTTCTAATGTTCCTCCTGATCTCAGCCAGCAGGAAAAAAAATGTTTACATTTAGAATGTGTTTAATCATCTGCTTGAGATATGCTGTGATTGAGTAAAAGATCTGGTAAATTTAAAGGTAGAAGGCACCATTGGTTCATCTAGTTTGGCCTCCTGGCTAAATAATTATTTTACTGGATAGCAGCAGTGAAAATGCAGTTGAAAATTTCAAAATCTTCCTAGAGAACCAAGGAGTGCCTCCCTTATCTTGATGGGATATGTAGTGGAGATACGTTTTCAAGACAGATATATCTTTCTGTCAATAACTGCTGAATTTTTGCATTTACAAACAAATTTATAAAGCTGTCAGATTTCAAGCATTTCCTATTTTTATTTAGGTAAATATTAGAAATAATTGGAATTTTAAACTGAATGGAATGTTGACATTTATTTTTGTATAGGTTTACAAAGAATATTTTTGTCTAATACTTTGACTCACAATCCTTTTGCAACGAAATTGTGTGGCCTAAATAATATATTAATATGGAATTGAAGAAAAAAACAGTTTATTTAGAGTAATTAATACTTTAAAAAAGTGTGTTAAACATTTAATAAATATGTCTGGAAGTGCCTTCAGCCTGGTTTACTCCTGTTTAACAAAATGCGTGATAAGTGAAATGCTAAGCTAACAGACAGCTTAACAATATTTTTTTCCTGGAAAGAAAAATACTTAATGAAAAGAACAGACCGCCAAAACAGTTCTCCATTTCTTAGGGTATACAAAATGTAAAAACCAAATATTTTACTAGGGATCCCTATGTGCAAATGAGGCTATTTATAATGTATTTCATAAATGCTAATTTCCTTTGTAAGTCTCTCAGACTGATTAAGCACTGACTTTGGAGTGACTTATTGTATGCTTAAGTTAATTACATCCACAAATATTTGCAAAATCCAAGGAAGAGGTTTTACCTGATATTATTAGCAGGATCTAACCCATTGTTAACTTTACTTAGTAAAACTACATATATTGTTGCTTTGTTTTCTTTATATTTTATTGATAGACAATGAGTAATAAGATAAAACTGTACTGTATAGGAAATAATCCATTTAACAGATAAGACTGGAAATATGACAAGAAACACTGCTGTGATTTTTGGCCATTCTATCCATGTATCAAATAGACTAATTCTATCACAGCTAATATAAATATGCACAAATTGTATGCTTTAGAAACAGTATTGACTCTTTAGTGGAATCTCTATTTTAAAAATCACTAACACTTTTTATTGTTTTTAAGGTGTGTAAATATCAACTTTGCAAATCATATCCTTAGGAAGGTCTCAGACTGTAAAGATTACAAACACCTTTGCATTTGCTTTGAAAGGTCAGTGCATGTAGGTACCTTGTGTTAACAAAAGTGTCTGTCACTCAAACATTGCCCACGCTTTTGAAAGCTATTCTCAAAGGAGAAAAACTATGATTTTTTTTTTTCATTTTCTTGTCTCTCTTTTATTTGTTTGTTTGTTTTCTTTGATTTTTTTTTGCTCCGGTTTTAATCTTCTCTTTGTCTTCCCCTCTGTTTTATTCGTATTTTAGAAAACAAAATAGTGTTTGATTGTTGACTCAGTATGCCGTAATAACCACATTTAAATGTAGGGTTTACCACTCAGATTAGTTTTATTCCTCTTCATATAAACATAGGTTATTGATAAAGACATAGCTAGACCTAAACCATTCCGATTACTACAAGACCAGTGTCTGGGACATCAGTAGGGTGTATGTGTGTTGATTTGAGCAGCAGGGGAGATGGTGATTGATGATCACTGGACTCTCCAGGAGCTATCACTGCACTGGAAATAATAGTGAAGCATTTTTTTGATATAAAGGGATAATCACCTAATCACCATAGAGGGAAGAAATAAGAAAAAAAAAAAAAAAAGAAACCAAAAGAAAGTGAAGAAAGTGCAGACAAACACAAATAACTTTCAATTTAATAAAGAAAAATCTGTCCAGCAAATGGCATTTTTTCTGGATTCCATCCCCTGGATATGAAGTGGAGGTCAGTGATCTTTCGGCCAAAATGTGTATCTTTTCTTTTGCTGTTGGCCATTGGACAGTCACAACACCTTCATCCCCTGTAGATATTCACTCTTAGTTCTTGTTCTTGAGTAGCTAGAGGCAGTGTTTGAGAAAAGTTGCAATTTTAAGTAGGCAGATAATAGCAACAAAATTACACTCCAAAGGCAAAATAATTTTTCATAAATCAACAGGTATGTAAGCCAAAAAAAAGATTTTCTCCCAGTTCTCAGTCTCTGCATTTTTCTCTCTCATAAAAATGTAGAGCTGGAACATTCTTGTTTCTCTGGGAAACCATGGACCTCACTTATGCAGGGATGCAGGGTGGTCTGAACAGCTACTGCCCAAGCACTTTCCTCTCCTGAAAAAGATGGTCCTGGAGTATTTAATCCTATTTTTTGCAGTTCCTGTACAGAAAGATTTTCATGTGGATTCGTAAGTTAGGAGTCTTTTCAATTTCCATCCTTTTATTGCTATCAGGCCAGAGAAAAAGGGAAAGCACTGACAGCATGTCTTGAACAAATGGTTCAGTAACCCTTTCATGTCTTTCATGCTGTCTCCTGCAGGTCTTTGAGTCCATTGTCATGACAGAGAAAAAGGAATAAAATCTCAAAAAATTACAACAGTTCTCATGTCTTTCATTTGAAAGTAACATGACTGGAGTATAAAAATTATAAATATCACCAAGAAATTGATGAAGTTTGCCGGTCTTTCTTTGACACCCAGCTGGACCTGAAGTGTTTAGGGAATCCTCAAAACCAGATTAGAAAGAAGAGGGCTAGAACAGATGCGCAACTGTGACACAGCAGCACCAAAGAGCCATTACCTGTGTGGTGCCTCAACCCTCCAGCCCTCCCAGCAGAGCAGAGAAAAGAATCAGATGAGCAAAAGCAAGAAACCTCATGGCTTGACATAGTTTAATAAGCAAAGAAAGAAGAAAAAAATCATTGAATAATTATGGAAAAGCAATCATTTGCCACCTCTCATAAACACATTGATGTCCACCCAGGCACTGTGAAGTTGTTATCTCTCCAGACTGTCCCTCCTCTCACTTTTAATATCTGGTATAAAGTATCCCCTTAGAGCACATCATTGACACAACTTTAGTTACAAATCCAGAAAACAGCACCATAAGTGTTCCTCTGATGAAAATTAACTTCTTCTATACCAAGCCTAATTCGGCAGTTCAGAGAAAAATGTTTAGATGGAAAAAGTTGAAAACAAAGTGGTTAAAAAGAAATAAAAAACCATATAACCTTATATCTTTTATGCATGAGTACTGACATTCTTTTAAAATCACACCAAATTTTGCTTTCTTTTCCAGAATCATTGAAACAATTTTTCTTTCTGAATACCTGCAAGAACAATAGCCAGTACTGTGGCAGCCACCCATGCCTTATAAGACTTGAAAAAAGACTTGAAGTTACCAAATATTGTCCTGTAGCTTGATTTTGGGTACTGACCTTAAGAAGCATTTACTTCACCTGCTCTGTGGTGAAAGCCCATAGGGAATTCAGGGAGAATACAGGACTAACCTTGGTAATGGTGTGAGCGTGTCACAGTTTCAGAATGACTTTGCTACTGGTGTCTTGGCTATTGTGAGCTCAAGCTTTTTTTTCTTTGTCAGGCTCTTGGACTTCTGGAACCTTCTCTCCCAAAATGCTCCCCAATGCTGTGCACTGCCAGGTGCCACACCAAGTGATGTGCCCACTTTGTGCTCTAATCCCTGGATTTAATGTACTTGTTACCTAGTCCATGCTGCAAAGGTGCCTTTTTTGAAAAACACTTCTCTGTCTCTCACTCTGTGAATCTGCAGTTGTTGGCCATACCTTTCTGTGAAACTCCTCCTGAAAACAGAAAGAGTGAAAATAACCTCTATTTTAAACTTTTAACAAATAAATCTTAAAAGCCTGGTAATAATTGTAGGTCTCAACTTTTCTTATCCTACCCTTTAGCTTATCGGTTTTTGCACAGAAATTGATTTGTTCAGTGGGGAGGTAAAAAATATTTTAAAAATTGCTTTCACTGAAAATCAATTAGCTGTAGCATTTTCTTCTTCTAAAAAAGTAATTTGAGAAGAAAACATGTAGTTTTTTAAAAATGAACAGCTCTAACTGTGATTTTGGAAGCACACCAAACAATATATAGAGGCAGACTTCTCAGATTATACGTGCTCACTCAGTTCCTATCCTGCTAAACTGGTGACACTACACACATTCTTTTCTCCAAGCTACCTCCTCTCATAGATTTCCTCAGAAGGTCTCTCACTCTTTCTCTCCACCTGTGTAGAAGTTGACACAGACTTTTTCCATACTCAGAATTAACAGGCTGAGCTGACAGAACTGAGTCAGCACAACTTTCTTGGTGTTCAAATGCAGATTCCTACACTTGTTAATAGCTTGGGTCAACAGATGAGCCCCCCGTTCCTGTGCAGGGGCATAGATCCTACTGTCCTGATACAAATGTCAGATATATTACCAGACTGTTAGTTCCTTGGCCAGAGTGCTCAGGGAAATAAATAAGGCAGTGACCTAAGCTATTGTTTATGAGTCAGGTCTTCATCATGTAGTGGATATTACTGTACGTGAGAAAAAACAGCACAGGCAGAAAGAACCCAAAATTCTGCAGTGTCGTTGCATTTACCACATGGTGTGTTAAAATATAATGAAAATATATTATGTTATGAGATATAAAGTAATGTCAAATAGAGGAAAATGCAAGCAGGCTCCTGACTGAATAAATCAGGGAGAATACGCAAGGCAATAAATTCCAGTCAGTTTCCTCGCTATGTGGGCAAAAGGGGATTAAACAAGACAGTGGTTTAAATTTATAGTAGCTCTTATTTATGAGTCAGGCCTCAATCATGTATCAGAGACATCAAGCCTATAATAATGGCACAAGCAAAACAGAACTGGCTCTGGGAGGGCAGATGCCTTCAGGACAAGGAAGTGTGCTATGTTGTAGAAATCGAAAATGAAGGCAGAGAAGGAAGAGATCTGAACAAAACCCTCACCTTATTTCCCTGATATGGAGGGCAGTAATGCCAAGATTTTAGTCTTCTGTTGCCTGGCTTCCTTACCTCCACCTTTCTGAGTCCCTCCCCTTCCCCATTGCCACATTTTTTATTTTCTTCATATAGTGTGAATCAGGAAAAAAACAGAAGGGCTTTCTACTGAGTCCAGAGCGTACAGGGAGCTGGAGTTGCTCCTTTGTCAGCTGCCTCACCAGAACAGCTCACTTTCTCCCCATCCTCTATATACTTGTGACAATCTTATATAATTGAGCAAAGGATATGAAAAAAAATTGCCTGTCATTTGCTTGTATGAAAAAGGGATACACATGTAAAACAGCAATGTCTCACAAAAAAGGTGGGATGATAGTAGCTACCAAATTAAACATGAGTTTGCTTTGTGATCCGAGATGAAAAATCCACTACAATTTTTGGCGGTGTATGCAGAGTCATCATATCAGATTGGCAACACACATCTCTCTGCAAGCCACTGAGTGAGCTCCAGCCACTTCGGTACAAGGGAGATGTCAAAACAAACTGGTGGGAATTTGAAGCGGAACACTCCTTTCCCCTCTCCTCCCTTCACGCCTACCCGCCTCCGAACATCTGACGAGGCTGGAAGAGCTGCTACATCCGGAGCCTTTTAAATATAGAACTTGTGAATGGTTTGTACTGATTCATATATGCATCACTGACATGGTGCTGGCAGCAGCATAGCGATGAGTGCAGCATAAAATCTATGTGAAAGAGAAGAGGATATAACTTTTTGTTTATGTCAGTCAGACTTTGGTTCAGTAGATACTGGTTGGTTAAACCGATTTTATATGAGGGACATGTAGCTGCGCTATATTAGGAGTATTTTTGCCAAAAAGTTATTTTCAAAAGGAAGAATCAGCCTTTCAAGAGTGACATGTGACTGATGTGTACCAGTTTGGCTTGATTTTTTTCATTAAAGGCTTCTGAGATGCAGGCTAGAGAGTCCAGTCAGAAAACAGCGAAGTCTCAGAGTAGCTCACATTCTAATGGTCCTGCTGACTTGGGATGTAGGACAGGCCAAATCAATTCCTCCGTCTCTTAGTTCACCATGGTGGTTTGTATTTCATCTTCTCCAAGACAGGTCAGTGCTCTGACCTGAATTTTCTGTCCTGTTGCAGACCTGTTCTGACGAAGTAAGCACAAGGTGGAGTCTCCAACCAAGCAACCTTTGATTATTTACTGGAATGGAGGATACACAAGTTTTACCTCTTGGGACAGTACAAGTTAATTTATGCAGAAGTTTGAAGTTATCCTTGAAAGAGAGTCATCCCAAAATAGCAAAGAACAGTGGCTGAGGTACACATGAGAGAGAGACCAAGACAGAGAGAGAAGCAAAAATTATGTGAGGTGGTCTAGTTTCCCCTACAACAGGCATGGGAGTTTGAGGTACTTAGGGACATTTCTCATATTCATCTTCCCTCTTACTAAAGCTTCAAAAGGCCTTAATTTTCATCCTGAATGGAAATGAAACCTTACAAAATTTCAATATTCTTTCGCAAGGGAAAATAACTATGGGAACTTACTACCAGTCTGGGTAATAGAAGTAGTAACAAATATTTCAGAAAGAAAAGAGATAATGATGAGCAACAAAGAAAAACGTAACTGGAGTAAATATCTATATATAACAAATTGGTTGCTGAGGCAATATGGTATCTTCGCTGGGCATGTTGGAGAGAGGGCTGGGGACAAAACTAAGAGCACTTTATTTATGGAGGACAGGCAAAAAGCCTCAAAATAATTTTTCTTAATTCCTTTTGTTTTGTTGAAGAGTCCACACCTCCAGAAATGTATAAGCATTCTATCTTAATTCTTCAAGCTGAAATAGTTTCTGAGCATAATCTCAGAGGAAAGCAGAGTTTAAATTGAAAGGAGAAAGAAGCAAATATTTTACATTCCATAGCATTCCACTGAGATAGAAATACATCATGGCCATGGTTTTTCTCAGATTATGTGTTATTTTCTATTGCTGTTATGTGTTTTACAAGACACAATATTGATTTAATGCGATAGTTGGTTCTCTAGTTAGTTCTCTTGTTGTGCCTTCTAGGTACTATTCATTAAATAAAAGAAAGGAATCCAACCCCCAAAACAAAACCTTCACACTTTGCAAACAAAAAAGTGTATGTATGTATGTGTGTATATATTATACATGCACATATATATATATATATATATATATATATATATGTATGCATGTATGTATGTATATATAGTACTGAGCTATTTGTAGCATTATAGGCTGTGGCTTTTACTCTAATAGTACCAGTGAGGTGCAAGGTGAGACAAATTGTTCTCAGAAATCTGCAAAATGCCTCTCTCAAGTCTCTTCAATTTTTAGCTATTCTGTTAGTTGTTTGGGATTTCCAGTACTAGTAAGTACTGGAAACCTGGTAGTAGGAATTACCAATGTTTGTGGAAATTATGCTTCTCTAGATACTTGCCATCACATGATCTGTTCATTCCTGATGATTTAGGGATCCTTGATTATGACTCATCTGTTGTGAATCTTTTGAAATCCAATTAGCCTGCTTTTCATCTGCGAGGAAATACTGTAGCCTAAAGTAAATTTTTTTTTGCACCCTTCTGAACTAGGATCTCCTTCACAACCTTCTTGAATAGCTCAAAGCTTAAAGGAGCAAAAGTAAATATGTTTTTCTTACTCTTTAACTGTATTTATTTTTACATTGTCTGCTACCCTGCCTGCAGCACTGCTAGTGTTCCCAGAGCTCATGAACCTATTTACTTTCCATCCAATGCTCTCTGAAGAAGGCTTTGTTCCTGTCTATCACAGTGGGAAAAAGCATTCACAGCTTTTTGGGTCTTATCGTAGCGGTTGCCAGTAGACAAGAAATATAAACAGGCTCAGGAGATCTAGGTCTGAAGGTGGAAAAAAAAGGTGATTCCTGAGGTAATTTTAACTTTCAGGATCAAACATTTGGATGAGATTTTGACAGAATCTGTTGAGACAGCTGAGAAATATTGGAAAAGTTATTAAAAGATGAGCCTCAGCTACTATTCTGCAATTTGCAGAATAATTATGAGAACTTTTTAGTGTTGTTCTTTTTTATCGTTGTTGGTTAGTTGTGGGATTTTTTGAGGCTGGGAAAGGAATAAGGGTGTTTGCAAAGAGGAAATATAGAAGAAAGAGAAAGAGTTTAAGTTCTGTGAGATACTCGCAACCTCTTCAGCAGTTTAAAATTCATTAATTTTACTGAGTTTAGTCTTAGAAATTCAACAAAGATACCAGAGTGAACTTCTGAAGTGGCCAGGGAAACCCAGGAGCAGTCTTTCCTGAGGAAAAGGGGATTACTAAGGAGACATTCTGAAGTCTGTGGGCAATCTTTGTGAGCTTCATCTGTCACAAATGTTGCATGTCTGATATCATCTTCTGTCACATTTTATTTCATTTGTTTACAAACTGGATTATTTTTTTTCCCTCAAAAATATGTCCAGGGAATATCCTTCCAAGTGTTCTATCTAACAGTTGACCTTGAAAATGGAATAACTTGCAAATGAATAGAGAATAAAATAAGACAATAAAAGCATTTTTAATTTTTTTCTCTCTTCTTGCTCATACAAGCAAGTAGTGAGTAGTGTGTCTGAGCAAAAGAAATTATCTGTTTCTACATTTGCAATAAAAGAGTTGATCATTGCAATGAGTTTTATAAGCTTTTATTCTAGTGAAAAAAAATATACACCTAAAAAACTGTTTACCACCTAGTATTTTTTTATTTTGTTTGCTAAATGGAGACAGGCAGTTACCTTGAAGCTTTTCTTGTCTGTTTCTGCAGAGTGCAGCATCGCAGGGACAATAGCAGTTTGTAACTAATGCATTGACATTACTTCAATACATAGAAAAAATAATGCTTACCTCCCTGATTTAAAGATCACACATTCTTTCGTGAAGCACTATCAAAAATATCTTTTGGCCTACTTATGTAGGAAAGCCTTCTTGTCTTCCTTCCCCATTAAAGAAATTATAGAAGCAATCACATGCGATTTACAAACTGAGCCCCTCCATCTTTCATGTGACAGTTCCATACTTTCTAGGTTTATCTGAAAGTTCAAATGGCTTGAGCTAGCCCAGCCTCATAGCCACAGAGACTTTTAGGCACAACTACAACTAACTCACATTTTCCTCAGCAGCACGAGGGCAACATCAGCCAAAAGCAGCTCTCTGTCCTGTGACTGCTGCCACAGTGGGCTAATCTGGCAGCTAGGCACAGGAAGGAGAGGAGCCTGGGACCGGGGGTGTTTTAACCAAGAAAGGCTGTCTGCCATCATGAGAGAAGCCTTCATATCTACATAAACAGAACAAGCTCTCTGCTTGGTAACACTGTATAGTAAATCTTGATTGCAAGTGCTGTTTGAACAGGGTCAAGGTTTGCTGAGGGTGGTGTATCCACAACTAAAATTTACTCGGCTGTCTTCCCCAAGTGTCCCACATTCTCATTCCACCAGACACATTTTGACAGTCCGTGCTCAGTGTTAACTAATTTTATGCAAAGCAGTAAATTTGGAAAAATATATTCCATTTCACAAAATTGCTAACTTATGTAGAATTCAACAGACTATTCTGTAGTTTTTGCAAGGTAATCTCAGCCAATAAAAGTTTTTGTCCTGTCTATATTGATCTCTTTTGTTGTTTCAGAGGATGAAGACAGTTTTACAAAGAACAGTTTCTTTTCTGCACACTTTCTGTATTAGTCAGTGAAGAAGTATGCTGAAGCTGGTCTAAATTTGCTTTGTTTATATGCAGGATGTACATATTTATGTGTGCTTTGTGCATTTTTTCATTTAAATTTCTCTCTTTCCCCCTCACTAACTCCTTTTATCATAGCAAGTCCTAAATGAAAGGCAAATACAATTAGTCATCAACCAGCTTGTATTTCTATGGCATCTGTCTCGCTGATATCTAAGCA
This sequence comes from Thryothorus ludovicianus, assembly GCA_013397245.1. Lineage (NCBI taxonomy): Eukaryota > Metazoa > Chordata > Aves > Passeriformes > Certhiidae > Thryothorus > Thryothorus ludovicianus. The sequence continues at coordinate 192,410 of VZTB01014662.1, read as the reverse complement.
TTATTTAAGTTTATGTTGAATTTTGTGTTCAAATTTGCCCATCCTTGCTAGAAAGAAGCATCAGGCGATTTCAAGAGCAATTTAGAAGGAGGTTTTTTCCTCCTCTGTGTGAGAGCAGCAATTCTTCTGATTCACAGGTTGACAGGAGCACATCACTCTGGTGCTCAGATCAGTGCACGAGCTGCCCATCGAATAGCAGATCAAGTTTAAAGTCCTAAGGGCAAATTCTGCTGTCAGTTACACAGGTGAACATGTAACTATAAGAGCAGAATTTGGCCCCTAGTCTTGATCTTCAAGTCTCTCAGTGGGAAACTTGATTACTGTGTTTAGGACAAAGTGTACGAATGCTTTGTAAAGAGCTTGATACACACACCATGAGACACAAGTCTCTTTTCCTGGTTACCTTTTCATAGCATTTGTGAAGTTCTTGAATTACAGCAGCTCTTAGGCTGCCTGTTGTACTATTGCATTCATTTAAAGAAGAATCATTTTCCTTGAGCTTTGATATTCAGGACAGTAAATGTGGCACTGATAAAAGCTTCACTGCTATATTTTCATGAAAGCATAAGCTGGGAAAATAGAAATGTGAACAAACATCCCTTCTCTATGATAATACAGAGTTAATTTTTCCCCTCTCTCTTCCTTTTCCTTTCACCAGACCTATCAAACATTGTCCCAGTTTCTTTAGCACTTGAAATGGTCTGGATTCCAGCACCACTTAATAACTCATTTCCACAGATGATTCTGATGGAAGCTGGATAAAGGAAAAAAATATAGGCACTCTGCTTTGTGCAATTTAAAATTTCCATAAATGTCTCATTCGTTGGGGTTCACTTTAGCTTTATCTAAATGCTTGAGTGCTCATTAAGTGCTTCCTCCCCAGACATGACTTCGTCCATAGGTAGATCAGCATTCTGATCTACCAAGTGAACCAGAAGACAACCCACAAGCAGAACATGCTTAGAAGCCTGTTGCAGTTTCACTGTGGCTCTACTGTAGTGCTTCTTTTGCAGATTTTTTTTCTTTTTTTTTTTTTTTTTCTTCTGACAGTGTGAAAGACAGGCTTTTCTTCATGTTTTTCCCAGGGGCTCCATGAAAATAAGCCAACATTTTCTGGATTGAGTGTCTCACACTGCAGTCGTGGGGAAGTGGGGGCTCTCGGGTTTTTCAGAGATAGTTTCATTGCAGAGTGAAGACTGGCGCTGGGTCCAGTTCTTCCGCAGAGGACCTCAGAACTCCACACAGACCTTTGTTTCCTCGCCCCAGCTCCTCATAGCTCTGGTCAAACGCTCGATCAGAGCGGTGTCCACCAGATGGCAGCATGCCATATCGAAAATCAGTCACTTAAATCATTTGTGTTTTTTTTTTTTTTTTTTTTCCCAGATGCACCTTTAAATTTAATAAAAAGTCATGACTCAGAAATTCAGGCTCTGCACTCCTGATACATCAGCTGCTAACCATCCCAAGAGGAGCCAGTGGGTGGGAGAATGGCACTTTAACGTGGTGTCAACACTTCCAGCCCCCTTTTGGGATTGCAGAGAAAATTAAAGATGCAATGGGGCAACTGTTCCTCCCCAAAGTCTTTCAGGGGTGCCTCTGCTCTTTGAGGTCACTTCTTGGTGTGTGCTTGGACACAACACACAGCTATGAGGACCACATGAGTTACTGCAGGGTGTAAGAGCTTGAAGGACCAGAAGTGCCACCGAGTGCTCCCACTCGGGGGTTGTTCCCGTCACTTGGGAATTGATTGGGAGCAGCAAGTTCTGCTTGGGACCAGCAAGCAGAACCAGTGGCATCTGGCTGCACCTGGCCTGAAGGACCTGTTCCTGGATGCCAGGATACTGCTGGCAGATGTCAGCAGGCAGGAAAGGTCCAAACTCCCACTGCAGACAGGAGCTAGGCAGAGCTGACCAGCCCAAAAGGAGTTTCAGAGCAGACAAGAGGCAGGAGGAGACGCTTTGCAGTCAGATATAGAGATTTGTGTGTGCAGGAAAGGGAAACCACCTTCTGCTAAAATTTTCCATTAACAACGTTAAGAAAATTACCACAGTTTTTCTTCACAGGAAATGACCACAGTTAGACTTCAATATGGCAATGATGTTTGCAATACCAACAGATCATAGACATGTTAAATCACAAGAGTGGTCATTTTCATCATGAACATTGATTCATAGTTGCATAACTAATCATGACAACTTTATTAATTGCTTATTACCAAGGGTTTTCTCTTTTATTAGAGAACAAGTGACTTCCTTCCCTTGTAGTGGTGTATATTTCTCTGTGTGATAGAGATTAATGCATGAAGCTTTGTAGGAAACTGCCTCATTGATTTTGTTGCCTTTGTATTTGTCTTCCTTAGGTGGCTTCCAGTAACATAGATACAGGGGATGCAAGGAATTTCACTGGGACATTAAATTCTCTGCTTGTGGGAACTTGAGTTTTGGCCTTTATTTGGAAACCCTGGGAGCAATATGTCCATTTTTCTCTGTTGTAATATTCCCTTCAGTTTTATTGACTTATTAAAAAATGCATTGTTAATTCAGGTCTAACAGTACGTAATGGCAAATTATTTCAACCTGTATTCATTTTGCATTATGTATAATTACCATAATGTACTCCAGAACTCTTCCCAAAGCTTTTTGCAAGGCATAGGTTTGTATGCATGTTTGTAATTGAATGTACTTTTGCATGAGGTTTCACAAATTTTGCTGTCATATATGTCTGTGTGCATGTATGCATTTTACCAGCATTTTAGACATACTGTGGAAAATTTCTGTTGTTAGTGTTTAACCTTATGACTCCACTGTGCGTTGAATGAGTGATTATTAGAGGACCATTTCACCCTACACATTAGTAGCATATATTGCATTCACTCAACCTAGGAAGAAACTTGACTTTAGATCCAAAAACCGTCAGCAAGGAAAAGTCTTCTATCAGTAGTTCCAAAAGCCTATAGCTTGGGGATAGTGTACATAAAAGAATGCAAGAGAGCTGATGGGGTACTTTTAAAAAATGTCCTGACAGAGTCAAGGTGATGGCCATTTTTAGCTGCCCTGCTATCCATCACCTCTTTCAGCCAGGCATACTCCATCATATGCAACAGCCTCATGAATTTATGCATCAAGCTGTGCAGCCAGTCGTGCCGAGGGCTCTGGTGACAAGTGAAATTGCTGTGCGCCTCATTTAGCTGTTTATTGCGCCTGAGTACGTGTTGCAGCTGTCATCTTACGATGGGATGATAGTGCTCGTTAATAGACAAGACAGGCAAATAATGATGGAGACTATAGCAAGAGATGCTCATCTGCCAATAGGCTCTCAGCAATATCACAAACATTCACAAAGTTTTCAATCAAAAACAACACTGCAGGAAAATACTGAGGCCAACGTCTGTTTTTTTTATTTGACTAGCAGTACAGATTAAACTTCTGAGAAACTGCAGCCCAGTCTGTCACATAACTTTATTTCTGGACATTTTACCCTCTTTCTGTCCTTTTTAATGCCTGTTGAAAGGAATGATTAGTGCATGGTTAAATAACCCAGCATATTCTTTCCATTTTTCATTAGTTACATCTCTGCCCGCTGCAGCTAGTGTTGTTCCTCCTTCTCTGACCAGTGTAGCTGCAGCGCACCAGGAACTTGCAAGCATCCCTTCAAGGTTCTGCTAAAAGTTTTTCTTCATAAATTTAAGTTGCTTAATTGTGATATTGGCCATTAGTCTGCTTGTATACCTTCTCTGGAAAAAAATAAAGAAAGAAAATAACCAAAATAAAACCAGAACAACCAACTAAATAAAAAAAAACTCTGACAAACAAAACTCTATTTTAGTAGGATGTAAAATAATTTCTATAGAAAAAATACCATCTGGGAGGCCCACTCTTCCCTCTGTGAGAAGCAGATATAATGAATGCAAAATCACCTTTGTAAAATTCTCTCAATAAAGATGGAGTCATAGTCTGCCTTTCCCCTGTACATTAAAATCTGTGATGTGCTTCAATTTGCAACCTTTTTGTGGCTTGCAAAATTCTTTGCTCAAAGTAATAACTTTATAGGCTGCAGTATGAAGTATCGATTTTCCTTCATAATTAAATCCTTCTATTAGAATGGGAGCAAAGGGTTAGTATATTTGATGTAATTAGAGGAATTATCTGTATATGTTGGATGAAGAAACTTTACGTAAATCCTCCTGGAATTTTCTGGGGAAGATACTTTAAAACATTTTGTATGTGCACTTGCTAGAGACTTTAATGAATATTAATCCATGCTACTATTTAAAATAATACAAACTTTAAAAATATAAAAATGTGTTACTCTTACACAAAATCACACAAAAGGTGCAATAAAATGTTTTTAGTGTAATGCACAATAACTCAGAAAAAGCTTTTTGTGGGAATCCAATCCCACAGAAAAATAATCAAAGGGAATGTATACTAGTTCTTCAAGCAATAAGTATTTTCCATGTGTTACTGACATGTTTTCATAGATTATTATTGCATAATAATTTTTTTAGAAGAAAAAAAAAATCTGGAAAAGCAGCCACAGTTTGTAATGTTATTTATGTGTCCATTCAGTTGCTATCACTGTAATACTGAGTACACAAAAATGAATCTATGGGAGGTTTATGACACCTTGAAACCATATATGTCACAGGATGATCTAAAGCTGCTTTGCTAAGCGATAAACATTACCCTCCTTTTACAGATGAAGATAGTGATGAAAGAAAAATTTCCTCTTCCAAATCAATAGCAAATAAATGCTAGATGACTTCCCCTTGCAAAAGCCTAAGTCAGATGAGGAATCTATTGTGCAAGGACGATACAGCCTATCCAGGAGCAGAAATCCTAGGGTAGGTCTCTTCTACGAGAGCATGAGGCACCTGACATCCCCAAAACAGCTGCACGATCTGTGAGAGCTGCCTGGAGCCTCCCCGTAGTGACCGGAAAAGGAACCAAAGCCAAATACCTGTGCATCCTGCTCTGATGGCACTGCAAAGGAACAGACCCTCTTGCAGCATCTGTTGCTCTTCTTTTGCTCCCAACAGGTACTTTAATCCTAAAGAAGCCTGATTTTTTTTGAAAACTAAAGAGAAATCAGATCATCTGTACAGTCTAACCAATGCATATCTAATTATATTTTACTAAGGAAAGGCTGAGACACGGAGGGAGGATGTGGTCTGATAGAGATCACACAAAAAGTTTGAATTGGACCTGGCTGTTTCCCACTGGTGCTTTCATTTCTATGAATAAACTCCATAACATCTTTCAGAGTCTGGTCCCTCACTGTGAGATGAATGAGTCATTTTTTTTCCTTCAAAAGGGAACATTAAAATAAATAGCAAAGAAATGTAACACTGACTGTACATTAACCAGTCAGGTTTTTAGTTTGCTGGATTTTTTTTTTTTTTTCTGAAACTAAGTTATTACAAGGGAAAAACTGGCATGTAATCCTGTGGCTTTGATGTCTCTGTGTATATGGGCAGACGGTCTAAATGTGAGAAAACTTGTCATTTGAATGCTTCACTTCATGGTCTTTATTTTTACACAGAGATTGTGACTGCATGTTTTGTATATGTAAATAAATATACATATAAATATACATATAGATAAATATAAACATGTGTGAATTTCCACATATGAGTTTCTGTGTCTATTTGTTATGATAGGAGTCTGACTTTGAGGCAGCATTTAAATGAGGGAGTCAACAAAGAAACAGATTTTGTAACCAAATGAGAACATGTTTTTATGACATGTCTTTCCTGTCTGCAAAACGTATTTTCTCTGGTTAAAGAGGTGTCAGTATTTCTTCAAGGAAGACATTTTTGCTGAAAAAATGTTTGTCTGCTTTTCCAAAGCAAAATTGTAGAGGGAAATTTTGGTTTACAGAGAAAAGGACAATTATCCCAACAGAAGTGAAAGATGTAAAGTCAGCACAACTTTTTTCTCTTTTCCTTGTGTTTTTTTCTTTCTCTCATTCGTTTTTACATTCATCTCTTTAGAGTTATGTCTTCAATCTTGTTATAATATGTAGAGAAAAAGAAGGAGTTGCAGAAAGGCAGGATGGAACAAAATAAAAATATAAAAGGGAAATTAATTTTTCCCCCCATATTTTTATAAAATCTTTTTGTAAAATCTCACAGAATGAATCCCTGTTGAAAATGTTCAAAACTTCTGTTGTTTCTCCCCATGCTTACATATAATTGGGCCAATGACAGCGGAATACAGGCATGTAGTTGTATGTGTGTATTGAACTATCCCAAGAAGATAACTACATTTATTATCTCTTCTTTTCATTTGCACCAGTTTTATTTGATATTAACTCCAAATAATTATGCAATATGTACCAGTTAAAACTAGAGAAGAATCTATTTCAATGAATATATCATTACTTACTGTAATTACATATAAAAATAGTATATGGGCACACATGCACACACAGAGTAGTCTATTCTGATTTATGAAATTACATTGCAGTACAATATGGCAAATCCATGTACAGTTTGTTTGTCTCTTCTAATTTGTGCTGAAATTATTGTGAAGCCAAATACAGTCTACCCACCACAGTGGTACTGCATTAAAAATAATCTTTCGTTTGTTTTTGTCATTTACAGAGCTAATGGTCAGCAAATTTGTACATCCTGTCTTTTTTCTTAATGAAATGGAAAAGGGATGTATGCTACATAAAAAAGAAATTTTATTAATGTTTCATAAAATGGTTGCTACAATCAAAGGAACTGCTATGAAAATTAAATTACTGGGCTGACTCTGAAAATCAGCATAATATGCTCTGTTTAATTCAGTCATGCTAAGATGTTAGATTCTCCTTCATTCTCTCAGCTTTCTCTCTCCTTCACCTGGGGGCATCTGCTGATGAGTCTCTTCTAGAGGTTGTTTAATGACTATTTTACAGCAACTGTCAGCTTTCTAAAGCCCAGTGGCACTGGGCGTCACTGTATTACCAGCCTTTTTACACAATTTGCCTGACTGTAAATCTGAGCTTTAAAAGTACAAGAAAAGCTCTTATTTGATTTAATGACTGGCTGACGGGGGTCGATTAATCTTTTTATGCTTAGATGTTTTACTCATAAAGGTCATCTCCTGTTTGTTTACTCTTTTCTTCTCCTCTCATGGCCATTGAGTATGAGGTGAGGAATTTTAAGTATCATGCAATTGGAGCTGAGTGGCTTGGAGGGTAATGCTGTTCGTGGGCAGGACTGTATTGTATATAATTGATATCACAGGAAATCCCAAAGGCACTGTTCAGAATCAGGGCCCCATTGTTCTAATCACTGTATAAATTCCCATGGATACACAGTGCGATCTCTGGGATATGGATGATCTAATTTATGAGAAGGAGCAATGAGTGTGCTGAAATAATACAAAGGAGAGCAAGAAGGCAAGGACACCCAGAGAGAGGGACACTCACAGATTTTCTGTGTAGAATGTTCAACCAGGAAATAAAAGTCTATGGATGCACCATAAATAATATTTCCGGAAGCACCAAATTTCCATTTTATGAAGTATCTTAGGTTTTCAAGAGTATAGATTTCATCTGCATTCATTGATACTCAAGTACATTTTCAATAATGTTACACGTGTAACTGAAAATGTTTAAAATCAGCTATGTTGCTTTGTGTCATTGAAAATCAGAGGGATTTAGGGGTACAATTTTTCAAAAGCCTGTAAATATAATAACCTGGCATCTTCAAAGCAAAATGATAGAGAGCTATATATAGTCCTGCAGCTAAGAAGGCAATGATTACTGGGACAAACTAGTAGAAAAGATACTTCTTCATACAAGACTTTCTCTTGCAGTGCTATTTTGTCAATAACACCAAACTTTATTTGATATAAGAAGCTTGGTGGCATAATCTTTCCTTTTGCTTTTGGAACGGTGCAAGATCCTTCCTAACACTTCAGTGGGTTCCAGGAGAATATCACGTAAACGGCTAGTTCCTCCTTTAACTTGGTACCTTATCAAATCTGCTGGGTGGATGGCAAAACTTTTGGTCTCATATATAGAATTAAACCCACTCTCGACACTCAATGCATAGCCTTGCTGACACGTACTCTGCAAGTGTGAAAAAGTAGAATTGGCTGATCCTTCTATAGCAACTGAATTTTCATGCAACCAGTAACAGAGGTGAATTATAAACAAGTTTTTTTATCCCTTTGGTACTTAGAAGGATTATATAATGATTTTTCATACTATTTAGAACATCACAGGCTACTTTGATGCCAGCACTGGAGAAGTCCTCAAAGCAGGACTCTTCCCTTGTCAGCGGTTAGTTGTTCCATTGTGTCAGTGGGATAAAACATGATAGAGTGTAAACAAGTATTACTGTTTGAAATTTCATAATTTTTTTAGGTCATATGTTTAAGAAAAGTTTGCTTAATTCCATTTGCTTTTACAAATGTGATGTAGATAGATAATTGTGATTGTTGAGGGGAACATAGAATGCTGCTTACTCTGGAGGTTTCTTTTGATCCATGACTTCCCTCCTTAGCCTCCTCTGCTCTTTTAAATTTGTTTCCAGTATTTTCCTCTTTCCTTTAACTTTGCTTGTACTTGCCACCAGGAAACCAAAATGGGAGTAGAGCACAAGTGTCAGAGTGGTGAAAAAACGGCAAGGGAAAGATGGTAACATCTGACACCATGTGAGGGCATGTGAGGTTTGCTGGCCTTCACAGATGTGGGATAAAGCACATTAGGGCTTAACAAGCATCAGCAGTGTGAGAAGACTAAAGACAACAGAAAGAACTAGTTCTAGAAGCTGAAAAACACAGAAATAAATTTACTTCAATTCCAACTGGAAAATGGCTGTTCCACTTTCTGGAAAAAGTCGTGGCTCTACTATTTTGTTTCTACTTTGCTATATAAGGAGAAGGGATACCTGTCAGTCTCCATATCAACTAAAATTAGCATCATTTGCTTTCAAGCATGATCTGAATATTTGTAGTTTTTATTCACTGCTAAGACTGAGGAAGAGCTGGGATGTGACACTAGCTGTTTAATATTGCCACAAATCCAAACAAATTAATCCATGTGTCTTCATCTCCATCATTATGTTCTGTTACCTCACTCTTATGAAAAAAGAAACACGTGCAGTAAATTAAGGTGAGAGATTTTCTGCAAAAAGTCATGCTTCACAAAAGAGGCATTACATTGTAGCTGTTCTGTGGCAAGCACTCATTTCAGTCTTTATCTTTCTCTTGTTTTAATCTGTAGTTTTTTTCTAGACTTGAGAGCTTTTCCCTGGTCAAACTTTTGTTGAACTTCATGAGCTCAAATAATCATTTAGCTCAATGCATCAGCATTTTTCAGTGAAAAAGTTCTCATCAGTAAAATCCTGTTCAGTTGCAGCATCCTTGTCTCTCTTTTATTTATGCTGATATGAATCTTTATCGGATGTGGAAAATCATTGAACTAATTTATTTGATATAAATTTAAGATTTGCTAAATTAATTTGGATGCAAACAAGTCTTGGCCAATAAATTTTAAAAACTGTACTTATAATCAGTGAATTATTTTTATAATGGTAGGGGAAGCTTGTAGAACATTTAGGATCTAGAAGAAACCCATGGAGCTTCTCACTGGCCAGAAGTTTCTAACTTCTCTCCAGTTTATACTAGCATTTGACAAATTTCTTCTTGAGCTAAAATCTAAATTTGCCTTTCTATTTTATGTTCTTTTCTTTCAGAGTCTTCCAAAAGAAGGTAAAGAAATCTTTTCTTCCTCTCCATCATATCCCTCAATTTTAATTTTCTCTCCCCTTTCAGTGCTGTTTTTTAATCAACATTTCTTGAAGTCAGTGAACCTTTTTGTGACACCTGACTTCTACATTCCTATAGGAAGAGAAATCAAACAGTGCTAAGCTCAATTTTCCATTGACCTTATTCCTCCTCTTCTACAGCTGTTGGATGCTCAGTTCAGTGCATCAGTCTAAGTCCCTTAATAGGTGGCTAGTGGATATATTGGGAGGCTGCATGAGAGTTTCATCACATGTGAGGATAAAAAATGCACTTTCTGTATGTTAAACAGTGAGAAGTGGCAGAAGAGCAGATATCGGAGGGTCAAAATCAGTGGCACAGGGTCTAGCTGGAGGTCTGTCACTAGTGGTGTCATCCACCAAAATTTAGTACTAGGCTCCCCAGTATAAGAGCATCCAGGATGCTGAACACTGAGATGGGTTCAGCAAAGGGCTACAGGGGTGGAGCATCTCTCCTGCAAGGAAAGGCTGAGGGAGCTGGGCCTGTTCAGCCTCAAAAATAGATGAGTGACAGGGGACCTCATCACTGTCAGTCAGTATCTTACTGATAGGGAGGGTGTCAAAGGGATGGAGCTAAGCTCTGCTTGGTGATGCCAAGCAATGGGGCAGGACACAATGGGCATAAACTGATGCATAGGAAGTTTCATCTTATGAATATGAAGAAGAACTTCTGCACTGTGCAGGTGACTGAGCACTGGAACACGTTGCCCAGAAAGGTTGTAGAGTCTCCCTCACTAAAAATATTCAAGATATTCAATTATATCTAAACATAGCCCTGTGCCATGTGCTCTAGGATGGCCCTGCTTGAGCAGTTGAGACTGGACCAGATGGCCCACACTGGTCTCTTCCAACCCTCCCCATTCTGCAATTCTACATCTATTTTACTATTTTGCCTTGCTCAGAGCCACATCCTGCTGTACATCGTATGTTAACTGCTAACAAGCAAATCTGATCTCATGTCCTTCATGTTAATAAATGGTCACATGGAGTTGCTTATTCAGCAACATAAAAAATAGCCTATGGAATTTCCAAATAACCCTACATTTATCCATCAAGTTCATTCTTTTATGCATTGTGAACTCTATTTTCATCATTGATACCATGGTGTAGAAAAATCATAATGACTCCTGTGTTGTTCCTGCAATTCTCATGGTTGAAGAATCACATTAATTTGAGAAGCTTGATGCTCCTAGCTACTTTTGCAGCTGTATCTTTACTTTGTAGTCAAATTAATCTGAAGTGGATTTGTAAATATCTGACTGAAGTGTAAGAAATGTTTAAGCTTTATAATTCGATAATTTGATATCTTGTTATCAGCACCAGACTGGGATTTGACTTAAACAGTCAGATTCTTCCAATGGTCTTACTTCCCTTTTCTTCTAGTGTATTCTTCTAGTGTGCCTTTGAAAGGACACTCACGAAATGCAATTCTGGAACTCTACGCTTCTGCTTGTGTATATATGTTTGATTTCACATATAAATACAATTTCATCTCTTGGTCCCTATAATTTTTTGGGCTTGAGATACTGCAGCAGCATAGATTCCTGTTTTTCTTGTAACCATTTTGGCAGGCATGTGTCAGTTTGATCGATAATGATGTCTGGATTAGGCAGTCCCAGTGGCAAAAATGGACTCTTCTTAGGCTTATTGCCAGATTTTGAAAGCCGCTATAATGACATTCTGCCAAGCAAGCAAGATCTGAATGCAGATTGAACCCCTTTAAAAAAAGTGCAGACTAATAGGCGTTATTGCGTGAATAATAATTAGCACAATTAAGTGGCTGGCGCTTTGCCTGTGAAATTTTCAGAGCACACAATTAAAAAGCTTTACAGAGTTTTGTTGACTATTGTCAAGTATAAAATAATGGCAAGAAGGAATTACCAAGAATGATGCAATCTTGAAGATCATTCATCCATAACACAGGAAAAAATTTAAGGAAGAAAGTTTTAACAGAACTTATTTGAAGACTAGACAATAACGACAAATCTTGGAAGGAAGTGTCCTGTAAATCCTTCAGATGGATGGCTTTTATAAAGGAAGCTAGAGTCCAGAAGATGCAAAGGTTACAGTCCTCAAAGGTTTCCCTCAAATTATAAGACTGGGTTGAGGACTTTTAACCTTCTTAAAGTTCTTGTAGAGAGGGAAGGAGTTAGTTTAGGACACTAAAAAGAGGTAATCGTAGGTCACTTCATGAAGGGCCAAAGGAATGATGCATTTTCTGAGTGACTTTTGATTTCACTAAATCATCTCTGAAGGGGTGAGTTAAGCATGAGCAACGAGTACATTTTCTATCTATCTGAAAATACAAATGGCCCCTCTAGCTCCAGAGATATGCTTATGACTAGCTATCAAATAAAGATTATTTTCTTACCAAGTCCTCCAGTTCAGCCTTATTTGTCATATGTATAGCTTGGCATGAGCTATATATATCATAGTAATATATTAGCTTAATATCAGCTCAGGAAAAATACTGTTAAAACTTATGTGGGATTTAATAAGGAATTAATAGATATGAATGGCTTTATAGGAAATAGAGTCTATCAAACATATCTAACTAAGAAAAAAATTACATATCACCTCATAAAAATAAATGTAGACATTTATAAGGCTTTTAGCTCAGGTACACATGATCTTCTAGCTGAACTTTAGTACTAAGCATTAGCAAAGCATGTTATAAGGATTAAAAACTGAGAAACTGGTAGGTCTCTAAAGGTAGCTGTGAATGTGAATGTCATTTTGAAGGGACTGGTTTTAACAGTGTGCTTTGGAGATCAGTGCTTCCCCTTGCACCATTCAATAATTTCATCAGTAATAAAAGCAATAAAATTGCTGCTGATAAAGCTGGCAGGTGACACAAAGGTTGGCAGAGTGTTACATGATGACAAAGATGTCAGTCCTACCAAGTGAAATGAACAGTTTGTGTAGCAAACTGGGCCTTGTACAAACAAATTCCCTCTTAGTACTGGGAAGTACAAAGTTGCAGTTCTATGAAGGGATGTCTGCACACGCTGAGGGAGTTTGCCATTAATGTGGTGAGTCCAAAATAGATTTGTGGTATATTGTAGATAACAGCACATATTGAGCTCCCAGTGCAATGTGGTGGTAAAAGGGACTAATGAAATAGGAATATTCATAATCAGGAAAGAAGAGATAACTAAATGTACAGTGTTCTACTTTTCTATGAGGAAAGACTAAGTTTGATAGCAGATATTGCAGAGCAACATCCACATTTAAACCCTTAAAAAGTTTATTAGAAAATTGCAGAAAACATTGAATTTTTGAACAAAATATTTCCAGGGGAAAAACAGGGGAATTCGGCTCCTGAGGTTACCTGTTTACAGAACATTGACATGAGAAGAAAATAATGAGTAGGTTACGACAGAAGATAAACTTGTGGATGGCAACTGAAGCCATACAAACGAAAATGAAAAATTGTCTACAAATATTTTATTAGCATGGGCAGCTAACGACCATGAAAAAGTACCTGTGAAAATCATGTTGTCTCCAGCTCTGGTATTTCCAAAATATGAAAATTCAGCATCAGGGAGACAGCATTTTCCCAAATATGTCACTGGCCTCAGTTCTGAGTCAAAGGAGGAAGAATGCAGAAATTACTGGATGAAATTACTAGCAATTACTAGATGAATGAGTTCTCCAATTTTGCCTCATGTGCTATTCAGTTAAGACATTTTAGGAATATTCCTTCTTTCCATCTTCCAGCCACTTTAAAGAACTGAGAAAAAATAGAAGGGCATGAAGTGAGAAATTCCCAAATGTTCGATGTGTTACAGCTATGGGTTGCTAATTTGATTTCTGACTGATTATGTCTTGATGGACATTCAATAATAACCAGTTGCTGATAACTGAGAAGGACACACAAATAGCATTATTTGATTCCACAGCATTTTTTTTATTTTTGGGAAAAAAAAAAAAAAATTAAAGACCCTCTGAGCAGATACAACTGAAAAGTGAAAGATGGGAGGTTACATTTTTTTGCTGTTGCTGTTGTATCTGTGGCTGTAAATCTGTTATTTAGTTTAATGGCAGATCATAAGGAGACCATATGGCTTTCCACAAACTGATTCTGCTTCTGTTTAAAACTTCCAAATTGGCTCAGTCCATGAGAGTAAGTGTCATGCTCATTTACATACATAGAAGAAAGAGATTGACAGAAAATACACTAAAACAAATAGTCCTCATTTAGTTTGATTTAATAGATTAGAGATCCCAAAAAAGTGCTAATTAATTTTTAACTTTTTGTAGAGGTCTAGATGTCCATGGGAGAATATTAAAGAATATTTTCTAAAAATAAGTATTTCTTAAGATTCTGTCAAGTAATGAGTGATGATCTTGATAGGTGCTGACATCCTAATGGTGGCTACTGTATTTTCTGTAGCTACTGGTTCCTCTGCTGTGGAAGTGTGGGTTTTTTTCTAGAGTGATTCTGTTTGGAACCAAAATCAAGCTTATTAAATTAATTAATGGGAACCTACTCCTTATTATATGCAAATTTCCAAATTGTATATTTGGTTAATCAATATGAGGAGTTTCTACTCTGTTCCTTACTCTTTACCTTTGAAGGCATGCCCCTGCAAACAGTTTGGTTTTTGGAGAGACTGGAAAATCAAAAATACGTCATTGGAATAGTAATAAAAATAATGCAACTGACAGACAATGACAGAGTGTTAAACCACAGTTAGAAACTACTGCAAAACAAATTTATGCAAAATAAGAGAAGAACATCAAAGAGAGAACCTCTCAAAAAGTAAAAGGCAATGAGTCACTTCATGATGAAAGAGATGGTTAAAAGTATGAATGCAGTTTATGAAACATTAGCAATCCCCCCACTAGGATGCAATCAAATCTTGAGTATGTGGGATATGTTTGTAGTGATAGTGAATAAGAATATATTCTGAAATCTTTTGACACATACACAAGTCATAAACATTAAGTAATCTACTTCAGAAAAAATTAAGTTACAGAAATGTGTTAAACCTCCTTGTGCCTTACCTTCATTAGATAACATGCATGTACTAGTCTCATAGGAATTTCAGAAGCTCATCAATACTTGTTAATCTGCAAGTTCCTGATGAAAAGTGGCATGTGATATTTCAGCACACCTGAAGCATTAAGTACCACTTTAAAAAATCAAGATTATAATATTTTCCCTCACACACAGAAATAAGAAAATATTATGAAAGCTGTGAGAAAAATCTAAAGATAAAAACAAAGCAGACCTTTCTATTTAGTATATGTTTTACCTACCTGTCATAAACCTGGAATATTTTTTAAAAAACAGAATGCATTAATCTACATTTATAATCAACACAAGCATAAGGCTTAGCCACTTGTGAAATGGAAGAACCTTAATCATCATACCCAACCACAAATTAAAGTGAATTGAAACTCAGTCATTAGAGTGAAAAATAAACTGAGGACCAAAAATGTTCAATACCACAGGATGCACAAGTTTTCTCAAAAGGAAGTACTGTCCTAGCATGGAAAAGGAAAGGTTTGGAGCATTGTTTCACCTCAGCAGGCTGAAAGATAAAATAACAAAAATGTTCCTGAGAAGGTGTAGAAGACTAAGAAGAGCAACTCCTGTAAGTTTTCAGCTCTAAATTGGCCAAGGGGTGTAAAAAGATGATGAAAATATAAAGCAAAATGTAAATCTCTGGGTACTCCCTGGAGGTTTAATCATGGAAAATCAAAAATGTGACGTTATACATTGTGTCCCAGTTTCATTCCACTTAGCTTTAAACAAGAAAATTAGCTATCTAATTTAAGGAAGGATCCGTTTCCAATTCTAGCACAAAGAGGGAGGGGAAATTGTTCTCAGGTGTGCATCTCAGATGTGATAGAATCCCTCTCTTGGGTCTCTATTCGTCTCTATGGTCTATGGAAAAAGTTTGAATGATTAGTTGAAGCTTGAATGATTATTTTAAGCTCGGTGACAGTTAAACTTTTAGACAGCTTAAGCCAGGTGAGATAAATCCTACCCTTTGTTTACAGCCCATCATCTCCAGCTGCTGGAGGAAAAAGCAGTATCTGCCTATAAATACTAGAGAGGAGTCCAGATCCTGGCTGGCTTACCTGGTGCCAGAAATGAGAAGCCTTAAAAAGCCTAGTGTCCTGGACACTGTAGATGGAATATTATAGTCAAATGTTGCATTTGGTTTCCATTTTATAAATTTTTGAATCTTTTTTTTTTCTTCTCATTTTTCATCTAGTACTAGCCAGAAATATAAGCAAAGGTGGGAATGGCTTGTCCTGAAGCTACAAAGCAGCTCTCCTGAATAATTTTCACCTCTCAACTCTGCTTTATATGGCTCTGTCAGGGAGACATGCAAAGCTCTCCCTACCCCACAGTAACATTTCAAAATATGCCTAGGGGTATTCTTCACTTTTGAGCAGAGTTTGGCAGTAATAAAGCATTACTCATTTCCCTGCTTGCTTTCTCTGAGCCACGAGACCAAACATATAGTCACTGATAGCTCTGCCCAAATGTTACTGTATAAAATCAGTGAGCGAGCATGGCTTGCATAAATTACTTCAGCATGGAGAAAAAGAATTATTTTCTTGAACACTATAAGAATATAAATTAAATGCAGAATTTTCCTTTAATGACAATACAATTTGAAATAAATATTTGTTCATATGCTTTTAATATAAAAGGTAAATTGTTTAAGTTATCAGTATTTTATATCTATCTATAGACATATATATAAAACTCATAAACATGTGCTTACATAAGTATAATATACATATATAGACACACACATATATAAATATAATATCCTTTTTTCAAACATTGTATTCTTACAAAATAATGAACCAAATGTTATGGGGGGAGTTATTTGTTACCCTAACCAATGTCTCCCAGGAGAAAAGATAGTTAAAAAATCACCGCCATAACACTGTGAACATTGCAATTTCTCCCGATGAGTAAAATTGGAGAAATTTCTCCTTGAGAGCAAAAAGGCAAGCTGATTAAGTCAAAGAGGCGTTATAAACCCCAAGGGAAAACAACGTGCTTTATTTTTGAAGTATTCCCAGCAGAAGTCTGGGAAATCTTACATGTCCTCTCACCACGATCCATCATTATAACTTAGCTGTTTGCAAATCCTCAGCAGGTCATCATATTTTACACTTGCTAACCATGTAAACACAACTGGGGACTCCTAATTACTGTAGATAATCTCAAAAACTTTCCACTTTTGTAAAGCATACAGAAAAGGCTGGGAATAGATAATTTCCCATGCCGTTGTGTTTTGCTCATGTATATTTGTATAGCTGTCACTTTTCCGGATCTCTGGCTGCAAGTGTAAAGTATCTTTTTCATACACATATAATAGCTCTTAACAACCTTGGAGATGCTCAGTTCTTGTTCTGCATACAGCAGGTGGGTTTGCTGTGCTTTTGCTAAATTGTTTAATCAAAGTGCTTCATACTGAAGGGTCCATGAATAAATATTGTAAACATCATCAGGGGAAGTGATTTATATTTACCTCAATTTTGTCAGGAGAAAACCTAGATTATCTTGAATTAGAAGCTGAAGTTTTCATATATTAAAGTTCACTGAGTATATTAAGGAGAGCGTCATGCACAAAAAAAGACAGCAGTTGCTCAGGTCTGGAGTGACATGCTTCCAAAAACAGAACAGAAAATGCAAACTATTTTTTATTCACATATGTGAGATTTGCACCAGTATGGCTCATGACGCTGGACCTGGAAATCTATGTTTGGATGTGTCTCAAAATTACCAGCACAACTGCAAACTTGAATGTTCCTGCCCCAGAGACAAGCCCCTGGAGCCACACCAAAGCAGGTTAATCTTTCCCAGCAAGGAAGAAGACGTGGGCAGGCTCAGAGCAAAGAGCCCAGGTGCAGCCCTATAGGGCCAGACTGGGTTCTCCAAGGTGGGAAGAAATGCTGGGAATGTGGGCTGCTACTGCATCCCAGCAGTGGTCTCTGCTGCACAAATGACAGGACTTTATGAGAACACCAACTGGCATGGATCTGCAGGCCTAGGCACAGGGAAAACTAATGGGAGAGTGAGGGGTCGTGGCTGCCTACTTCATATCTGCCTAAAGTCTGCCTGCTGCAGATCAGATTATACACACAGAGTAGTTACTATCTATTTATATGATAGCATAATAAAGGGTACAGTAACTATCCCTTCGTAAAGAGATTTTTTAGGGAAACAGATGAATATACATTTATTTTATGTACATGCCCTACAAGGGTATATATTTTAATGCAATCAAACCTGAGGTGTGAAGCATGGGGCATGTTAAGACAAGAAGGAAGAGTTTGCTACTGACAGATCAAATTTACTTTACTAGGGTGTTGAATGCATTCTTATAGGTAGAGTACCTCTCTGTATCACAGATTGCCATGTAATTCCACACATAACTGCACTGCAGAAATCACATTTTTAATGGCAATTGCTGTGCTAACTCTTATATTTCAGTTATTCTCAAATTATTTTCGTGAGGCTAAGAAAAAACTATAAGGAAGCATGTGCCCATCTGTTATCTGTGGTTTCACATAATGAATTTTATGGCAGCAAAGCATGTTTTAGAGGTTATTCCATCCTGTGGACCATTTATTTATCCATTGCTCCTGCTTCTTCACAACTTACCACCAGCAGAGGTTACTGCCACTTTGACTGTATTCACTGCATACACCTGGAAATACATGGAAATACACATTATATATACATACACATACACATATACATATACATATGTGCATGTGTGTGTAGATAGGCATATGCACATGAGTGTACCTGTGCATGGATGAACATAAACCTGTGTGCATGGCTCTTTTTGTTTCAAAACTGTGAAACAATCGGTTCTGCTTGGTTTTTCTCTAATGGACAGAAAGGACAGTAGTTTGCTTGGAGGAGACAGAGTGGGATATGATTATACTGTGGAAACTGAGAGGCAAGGGAGGACAAGAGATCTGTCCAATCAATTTTCTTCATGGATGAGTCATAACATGGCCTCTTTTGGTAGGAGTGTTGTCTAGCATGGAGCTCAAACAAAGATCACACACATGCTCAGAGGACACAGGGTAGTTTTTACAAGGAGTGTCCCTGTTACAATACATATCAATATTCAGAGCCAGATTCTGCTTTTCAAGTACCTGTCTTTCTACAGTGATTCAAGTGAGCTATTTGTATGAATGATAGTGGAAGAATAAGAATCTCTGCTTCTTCATCTGCTTTTCCTTTCAAAAGGAATTTCACTGTTAAGGTTTTGTTGTGTTCAAATGTGCCTGTGATGAAAAGATTTATATTTGAGTTTAGAAATCCAGAGACATATGGTGAATGTGAGAGCTGGCCAGCAATCAAGAGTGATTGATTCAGGTTTGATCTATCAATTAAGTGACAGAGCAATTTTAATCTTTTTTTTTATTATTTTATTTTAAGCTTGGGACTTCACTGGAATATTATAACTCCCTTAACCATGCCTGAGACAGCTGACTTGTACCCATAAACTTTGGTGCATTGATCTATTAGTTCAGGTACTTCAATACATCCTCTTTTCCATAAATATGTCTGAGCCATGACTTTTCTCCAACCTCACCAGAGATATCCTTATTTGGAACGATCTAATATGTACAGTACTATCTGCACACACAGTCTATATCTGCTTTGAATAGCCTTACATAATTCACAGGGAGCAGTATGGCTGCACAGTAACCTACACTTAAGTGACTTAGTGTTGGAGCATTTCCCTACTCACAGAAGAAAAAGGCGCTGGTTAATAAGAGTTCTCCTCTTTTCTTCCCAGGGGAAGGGGGATGGGAGGGAGCAGTGGAGGAGGTCTAGATTGCTGCACCAAATAAAACAAAGAGGAAAAAAAATGAAAAGGGAAAGAAAAAGCAAAGCTTCTTCCTTGTTCACATTTTTAGCTCATGTCTTTTGGATTCATTCCCTACCTTGTGTCAGTTTTCTGTACTGACAGTAATTCTTGTACACAGTCGCATGGCAAGATTAACTTTAAATCCTCCCCTCCTCCTTCCCCCTCCAGCCCCTGCCTGTCATTGTCTGCTCTTGAGTAAGCAAAGTGAATGTGGCCAGAGCAATGTGGGACTGTGTTTTTCCATTCTCAAGGGCAGCCACCCTTCTCATCAGCAAATCCATGCTAGCTGCTAGAGCTTCATATATTAAACTGATTTTCAGTTGTGAGGTTAGCTTCTCACCGGTGAAGCACTCAGCATAATAATACTTTACACCTTGTACTTCAGCAGTCCTTTCTAAACACTAATTTAGCCTCACATCCCTCTCTGAGGTAGGTCAGGATTATCCCATTGTATGAATGGGGAAGCAGAAGCCCACAGAGGTTAAGTGACCTATCTGGAGTCATGCAAGAAATGAGTAGCAATGCAGAGAGCAAAAAACAAAGCCCCTCTGGCTCACAGGCTAGCATGGATGGAGCAGTTGCAAAAACTATCGGGTGTTCAAACAAGGTTTGTTGCTAAAGAAAATTGAATAAAAATTAAAAATAAACCCTCTTTAAAGAAAAGGAGACACTTTATATTCACTCTTTTCAGATGAGGGAGCTGAGGTGAGAGATGAGTTAAGTGATTTGCTTGAGACCCCATAGGCAATTCTTACCAAACATAGAAATTATGTGAGTAGTGAAGGCAAGAAGAGAGACTGTAATTAAATAAGTGACTTCTCCGATTGTGTTATTAAACACAAAGAAACAAGAAGACAAAAGGAGTGTAATGTTCTGTGTTGAACTTTTAGAAATCCAAACTCAGTTGCCAGTTTTATTTGATCACAGTTCCTTTGTTTGATTTGACTTTTACTTTACTCATTTCTTTCACTTGTCCTTTCTTATTCTTTTGACAGTAGATATTTTAATTATTAAATTCCTTGTTTTCTTTAAGCATGTCAATTCTCTTAATCATTTTGTTTTGTCACTTCTCTCTTCTTATCTGATTTCTATTCCCCATCAATAGTCAGTTTTTGATATTAAAACCTCTCATATTTAGTCATATTTCTTGTCTCTCTAATTCTTCATTGTGTAGTGATCCTCATCTCTGGTCTTTACCATTGGTTTTTGAATTCTGAAGAACTGCCTCTCTTTAATATACTTTAATCTAATAATGTTTCTTGTTTCTAGTCTCCCTGTCAGTTTGGTCTGACATAACTGAAAATTAAAACAATGAAATTCTGAGGTGATATCTGTATGAAAGATCAACTTTCCTTAAAAGATTATATTCTTCTTCTCACAGAAACCTATAGAAGACCCATGAAAGACTTTTATATGATACTATGCTTTTTGTGTGATGTTATATGATGTGATATTATTATATTATACAGAATATTTACAGTACTATATCTTTGTGACACAAAAACTGCACTCCATTCCTAGGAAAATGGCATACAATTTCTATAATTAGATGTCATGTCTAAAAAAACCAACATTTTGCATGAATCTATTGGTTTTAGTTGTTCATCTGAAAGCATTTTTATTTCTGTCCACTATTTCTGTCGATTTTTATTTCTGTCTAGACCAGCTGTTAAGCTGTAGTGGATCTGCAATCACATTCATGCCATTCCGTTTGTGCTAACACTTTGGTTTCACAATATCTCGTAGAGTTCCACAGCTGAACTTTTTGTTAAGATTTAAAACATTTTCTTTTTAATGACTTCAAAATTTTCTTTGTTTCATTTTTCACATTTAATGCCACAGACTAGAGTATTTATGGTTGTGTGGTTTTTGTTTTTTCATATGTATATATTTATATATACTGTTTTTACTGTTGCTCCTGTCTTAAACAGATCACCCAAACTTTCTCTTAAAGTGAGTTTTTTCCAAGCACTTCCATACCTTTGCTACTTAAAAAAAAAAAAAAAGAAAGGAATGGTAACAATATGCATAATTCCATGAGCTTAAGATAGTAAACCAATACTTCCAATAGCAATCCCTGTCTTTTCCTTAATGCAAGAAAAACTTGTTTGCTTATTTGACCCTAAGAGAAAAGCAAGTGCAAAGCCGAGCTTAGATCTTCGATATTCCTATCCTAGTCCTCTGCTTAGCTCACTAGGTCATGACACATGTAATAACCAAGATTTCAAAGAACTAGCCTTTAGTTCCAGCTGGTACTTAAATATAAAAAACAGTTTTGACGTAAACAGAGCAATGAGTTTATGGCAGATCTGTGGGGTACTTTCTGCCACCAGCTCCCAAACACAAAACTCTTCATTGATTGTGTGTGGACCATCCCTCAGCTGACTGCTGGCATGCTGTGTCTCCCCAGTGATTCCACAGTGGAAGAAATTCAAGGAATTTGTCTCTGACCACAGAATTTATGAGGACATGCAGAAGTTCTTCATGAACGGCAGGAAGCAGGGAAACAGTTCAGAGACTGTTGGGAATCTTCCTTTCTTTCTGTTTTTTTTTTTGTTCTCTTTTGGGACTACACATGGGAAAAAGAAAGAGTTGAGAGGGAATTTAGGAAAGTTTTCAGCTCTGCCCTACCTCTGTTTCCACAGAAACATAGGGCTAAACTCCTGCTTATCTCAAAGGGAACTGAGGTAAATGCTGAGTATTTTCTCATTGTTGCAGAGGAGGTTTTTGTCTCTTCAGAAATGTTAATGTTCAATTCAATGGAATTTTTAATAATACATTTTTTAAATTTACTTTGTGCTGCTACAAAAAAGTATTTTGTTTGAAACTAAAACAATGCTTTTATGCCAAAGAAGCAAGGTTGTTTTTGCCTATAGGGTGTGAATTCATAGCCAAAGCACACATGATGTTTGCAGCTTTCTTCTTTGCTGGTACTACTATTTTGCTCCTATGTATTGCTTCCATCACAAGATCTCAAACTATTTTCAAGGAACATTTCTCCACCTGTAATCTGTGGAGTATTTGTGAACGAAGAAACATCTGAAAGTAGTCTGGAAAAAAACTGTAACTCCCTTCTTCTGTATTACTGTTTGACTGCAGACAGAAATAAATTACTAAACAAATGTTACATGCACTGATTCTTGCATAGAAAATGGGGTAAAAAGCTCAAGTGAGAAAAAGATATATGAGGTTTACTCTTTCTTTTATTTTATTCTAAATGAAAATCATTGCAGTAACATTAGACATAATGGACATTACATAGATTTTTTGAGGTTTTTGGTTATTGTTGCTGTTTTGGTTTTGTTTGGTTTTTGTTTTTGTTTTCTGAGGAAATTTTAGTCCAGAACAGCAATGAAAATATTGAGGAGGAGTTTTCGTGAAGAAATTAATGTCATTATCCCTATTTTACAAGAGGTAACAGTGAAATTCATTGAGGAAATGGATGTTGCTATGAGGACATGTACATGAACAGTATCTACTTTTTGACATATCCCAAATGGAAATGGGTCAGACTTCACCATTTAAAACTTATATTTGAACCAGTATTATAAGAATAAACAAATGCATGTGCATTTCAGGGCTATTTTTGCAGCCAGCCACTATGTTTTATAACTTCAGGCTCATAATTTATTCCACTTAACCTCAGGCACTCTCGCTGCAGGGCTGTATGAGGAGCAGAGGCACCACAGTGTATGGGGTTAGTGCACCCAGCAAGCTGATAAGGGAGAGGTGAGCTCTATGCCCCCAGGTCCAGCCAGTAGCGAGTCTGAGCACGTATTCCCAGTGGCTACACACACACATACCCCCAATGCATTTATAAGTGCACACACAGCCACATGGACCATCCTTGACAGAAAACACTGCACTCATGCAATCACAAACAGCGTTGGTGACCTCATCCTGCTCTCCTCTCTGGCTGAGCAGAAAGAAAGGCACTAAAAACTACACAGGAATACATACAGCATGGTACACTGCAGCAGAGAGTCTGTCTGGCAGCTGCCACTGGGTCCCAGTGTACTCAGTTGTTGGCTCCTGCACGTACAAGACCCCTGGCACCACAGACCCAATCCAACAGCCAGTACAGAGCTCCTCACTCACAGAGAGACAGACAGACACACGTGTGCACACAGAATCTCTCTAGCAACTGGCCTTAAACACCTGATTTAAGCAGTAGCTGGTCCCTGGATCACCTGGTGCCCCAGTTGCCTCACACTCAGAGACCCACACATGCAAACAGGTCACCCTGGTAGATGGTTTTGGTGACATACTGCTCTCTATAGCCACCTCTCTGTACTAGAGAACCGGATATTTTCATTACAGCGCTCACATCTGCCAATGTTGCTCCTATATATTTTAATTTCTTCCATTATCCGTCACTGAGTCTTTTACAAAATCCAAACAAACACAATACACATCTCAGAATCAAACATGTCATTGCTTTGGTGTTGTGCTGCTTTTTGATGTGTCAAGAAGGTGACTTTTTTTTCTCCTGAAAGATCAGAGGTATTGGGAAATGTAGCTAAATATATTACAAGATTGGCAAGCCTAAAGTTTTCTCAGTTGGCTGTTTTCTTTGAAACATTATACAGAGGATGTTAGGCAAGTCTGCATGGATTTCAGGAGGATTAGTGTAATCAGTGTTAGGTTTTATAGTTTTGCTACTTAAGCTCATGTCCTCAGACAGCTCACATCCAGGCATGAACACAACAGATGCATTTGCTCTCAAGTAAGAATCCAGTTTACTTTTCTCCTGCTCCAGTGATATGAGCCAGTAAGTTTGAATCCATTTCTCACACTTGTGAGAAGCCATTTGTGCAAGTAGTTCCAGCGGAAAAATGGATGAGAGGACTTTGAAGGGAAAATTTCACTCATGATTGTAAAAGATCACAATATATTCCTTGCTTCAGTAGCAAATCAGAAAATAAAATCTAGTGTTACTTTCAGTTTTCAAATTAATTTTGATTTTTTTCCTTTTCCCTTTTTCCTGATTGTCTTTTGTAGCTTTACTTCATGTTTTTGTAGCTTTACTTCAACCATTGTTGTCTAAGTTAGTTTCCATTACTTGTTATTCTTGCTAATTTTTTGGATTTTATTTACCAAAAGTAGTTGTTAAATATGAATTCAAAAGTGATTTAAATAAATTCAAAGCCATGGGAAATATCTTTGGGATTTGTAGCACAGTATCAAAGGAAATCCACACGATGTTATAAAAAAATTTGTCAAAATCCTGAACCTGAAGTTCCCATAAGTGCCATCCAGAGCTAATTCTGTCAGTATTATGTGTTTTCTTTAGCACAAGCCTTGTTTTCATAGTAATGACAGCCTTGTCAGCACAGACCAGGAAATAACAAGGTTTGAATTCCACTGATTTCTCTTCTATGCATCCTCAAATAAGCCAAATGAGTAAGTCTCAAACAAGACTTACTTTACAATGTAAAGAACCTTATAGTTACTTTGGTTTGAGAATTCAGTCTGAAATCATATTACTCCATTTTCCAAAATTTATCAACAGTTTTAGGACAAATTCAAAACTTCTGATTTTCTTGTCTGAAAATTGGAGTCAATGACAATAAATATGTACAGTGAAGGACTGAAAGCTAAAATAGAGTCTTGTAGGCACTGCCAAATCAGATTAAATTTCTGATATATTTTTAGGAATATGAATGATATTACTTTTGTTTTCAAAGATTTCATTTAAAATCTATATTTCTGCTCAATTTTTTTCCTAAACACTAACTGCTACATTTCCTAAAACTGTAACTTTTTTCCTTGTCTTAAATAAAGCACTGGTGATTAATATTAAATTCTTAATTTTAGAACTCAAAAATAATTAATCTCCTTAAAACTTCAATAGAAGCATTCTGTCAAAGCTTTCATCAATTAAAAATTTGATTCCAAGAAACAATTTTTGGTACAATGAGGTCTCATCATCTCCCCTATAATCAAAATATAAAGAAATTTAAGCAAACTATATTAATTTTTCCACAAGATTATACTAGACCTCAATTCAGTTCTATGTCAAGAACCCAAGTTTAATTTCTTCCTAATGGCTTGACCGAAGGCTCTGTTATTCTGTTGTATTCTGTTCAATGTCAGAAACACAAATTAGCGTGATTGGGTACAGTCAACAATTTGTGCTAAGAAAAGCTCAAGTCAAGGATAACATGACTGAAGGTATGTTGGCAGAGTGAAGTAGGAACCTTTGCTTTTCAGTTCTCACTAACTTCTAAAATCAGCATAATAAAAAACTGTAATGTACTCTAATAGAGCCTTCTCTTTAACTATACACTACAGACTTCATAGACCAGGAGCTGGGAAATATTATAGATGGCAGGGAGAATGAAAAAGAGCTGGAAGTTGTGAGACCAGGTGCTAAAAACACCATAATTTTGTACAATAAATACCAGAAACTATGAAAGGTCAAGCCCTTGAGTGGCATAACAGAGTGTGATTAAGACAGGCTGCTGGAGAGATGTGGAAGAGCTTTACAGGTTGTACTCTTTGTGTCATATCCACTGATCATGAAAAACATGACTATGAACTTTATTTGATTGAGTAAGGTGCTTCTCCCTGTAAGCCTTTAAAGCATGAATTTTATTTTTAAGTCAGTAGACATGATTCCTGTAAGTTCATCCTACTGTTGTTCAGTATGTCCAGCTCTGCCATCTCTAATTCTTCCCAACAGATTAATGATGAAGTGTTTTGCTCTCAGTGGTGAGTCAAAGCATCCAAGTCCATGTCACATGGGTTCCAAAATCGCATAGACAGCCCTACAGAGCCGTGGGGACTGATGCCAACTTTATCCTCTTTCACAGTAATCTCATTAGTACCTATAGATGAGAACGTACGACTCAAACATGGAGAATGGGTAACTAGACAAGAAAATTACTACAAATTTTTCTTGACAGGTTACACATCATATATAGTCTAATTAATGTTAACTTCCACTTGCTTCTACTTTTTTTGGAAGAGAAAGCAAAATGAATTATAAGGTTTTAAAAATGTTAAGATTCTCATGCAAGCAGAGAACAAATCAACAAATTTGGTCTTCAGAAACTTGCATTTGATTTTCAGTTTGAAGCTTCTTATAGAATGTGATTGATAGGAATTGCATCTGAAGGAGTGATATGTTAAGAATATGTCAGTATAGAAGGATCAGCTGTCTCTTTCAGAGATCTACCTGCAGAAAATTAACTCTTCATAAAAGACTTGTGGGTTTAAGATTTTCAGAGCGGTTGAGTGGGATTCTTCCCCCTCAGATTATGTTATTTTCTAAGTACAAAGGCCAAAGGTTTTGAACTATTGCTACTGATCCCCATCATCTGTAGTTTGCACTTCACTACAAAGCAACTTGACCAAATTACTTGGGAGAAATATAGAACTGGCAATGACAAAAAACTAAAATAAACCCCACTAGCACAAAAACTCAGCAAGCAGTCAGATCCTTCCTTCCCCAATACAGCACCAAGGCCAGACTTAGAACTTTTCCCATCTTAACTCCATGAATTTTTAGCCTGTGAAAGATGATCTTCATCTTTTACTTGCATCTGAGCCTATATAAAGCAGTAAGAAAGAGGCTTTTAATAATTGCATCAATTTACAAAAACTTAGGGAGATGTTAGAGGAAAACTTGTCTCTTGAAATCATCAGACTACATAGCTTTGAAGAGATTTATTTTGTCCACAACTCTCTACACAGTTCTAAACTTTTAAAGCACAACAAATTTCATTCTACTCTTATTCATGTCTTCCAAGTGCTTGTGTCCTTGTGTCCCCATGTACTGTTCCAAGAGAAAGCAGTCAGGAGCTATCATCACGTCTACTCTTATATGAATATGTTCTGATACACTGCAGAGCCCCTAAAAACTGCAAATACCTGTGACAGACTTGCCTCCCTGCAGTGTTTAAACACCAAATAGTTTAAGTTCAGCTTGCTGGAAGGATTATTTTTTACTGTTTTATCAGACTGAGATTGACTATGAACATCATTTCAGTGACCGGGAAAAATAACCTTTCATAGTTGGAATATTTCATAAAGACAAGTGTTTGTTTTGTGTAGCTTTGTGAAAGTCCAAGACCCAGAAAACCATCTGCAAATGTTTGTCCAAATATATATATTGATAAATTTAGAGTGAGTTTTTGCTGCCAAATGTTTCTCTTTGACTAAATGTTTCCAAAATAACCAACAGAAGATCCTCTTTATCCAGTAAAAACAGTAAATAAACAAAAAGCTCTAGCAAACAAAACTCCTCAAAATCTTCTTTCTGGACATGTCTCAGAGCACAAATTTCAACATCCAGATTCTAGTGAGGTGCATTATTTCTTTGTAATAATTTGCAATTGAATAGGCACAGAACAAAATATTTCAGTTAATAATTGCTGGCTACTTTTACATATAGAAACACACATATATTTTACTCTGACATTTTGTTTCTCTTTTTTGAATAAAGATACAAAAAGGAGAGTGAAACCACACATTGTAAAAATCAGAATGAATTATGTCATGTCTATGGATTAGCACATGTAGGCTAAGATTTAAACACATTTTTAATGAAGTGGAGGAATTCTAAGACATTCCTTTTGGCATTCCAGCCCAATGATTAATTCAGTTGCAGTAACTATCCTTAAAAACTTAACTTCCTCTCATGCACCTTATAGCACTAAGATTTGAAGCCTTTCATGAAAGCTGTTATTTAAATCCATCCAATTCAAACAAGAAACTGAGCAATGATCTTTTATACCCTCATGAAATACTGTTACCATGAAGATACTGATCAGAACGATCATACCTTTTTTTCCTCAATAAATTTATGACTCTAACACAGAAGAAAAAAGTTTTACCCTAACCAGTATTGAAAACTACATTCAATGCACACACTTTGGGAATATAGTCCAAACCATATTTTTATCACAGTCAAAAATTATTCATTTTTAATTCAAATCTTTCAAGGACTTTCAAAGTCCTAAGACTTATGGAATGAATCAACTAATTTTAGAGAGTTTTAGAGCCAAGAAGTACTACTCCTGTTATTAGTGAATTAGCTAATCTAGAACACTGCAATTATATCTGGAAAGGTTTTTCACTGCACAGTGTTTTCCAGGGGTACTAGTACTGCTTGAATTCCCCCCAGCTATTTATTTTATTTCTTTTTAATAATTTATACATGAAAGATCACAAATTTCAATTTAATAGAAATTAATGGTAAATCTTCAAATGAAATGCAAACTGACCTTAAGTATCATTTTCATTCAAAGTTCAGAGGGTGAAATTCAATCCTTCTCAGGGCTAAAGAAGGGAAGAGATTCATCGTTCCTAACTTTCAGACATCTAGAAGTCAGTTGTCGGAGTTATTTACTTCACGTTCCCCTTTATAATCAATGGAGAGAAGCAGGTAATTTCAAAGAGCAATTCATCTTCCTTTGAGGTAGGAAGGATGAATGCATTTCAGGTGCACCTATTTCTCTCTGCTACTTCTGATTTGAGTGTAGTCACAGTTGACTAAATGAGATGAATAATTTTTGGACATCTAAAGTTAAGTGAGATGAATCCCACACAGTAAGAGTACACATCCTTTCTTCCCTGCTTCATCTCTGTTTCAAGGACCTAATGGTAATGTGCCCCTTGGACAGGATTGGTGTATGAGAGTGACTCAATTGGTGACTTCCAGGGCTCTGCCACCCTCAATGTAAAGTTCTCCTTCATGTTGAGGTGGAATTTCTTGTATTTTACTTTGTGGCCATTGCTCCTCATCCTTTCACTGGGCACCATTAAAACAGCCCAGTTCCCTCAGTCTTTCCTTATAAGAGAGGTGCTCCTGACTCATCATTTTTGGGTCTTTCACTGGGTCTTTTCCAATGGCTCCTTGTCTTCCTTGTACAGAGGAGCCCAGAACTGGACACAGCACTTCAGATGTGGCCAAGTAGAGGGGCAGGAGCACCTCCCTCCACCTGCTGGTCACATGTTTCCCAATGCACCCCAGGATACCACTGGCCCTCCTGGTCACAAAGGCACTTCCAGCTCAAGGTCATCTTGTCATCCACCAAGACTACCAAGTCCTTCTCCCCAGAGCTGCTCTGTAGCAGGTCAGCCCCCAACATGTACTGGTATTGGGAGTTTCCCCTCCCCAGGTACAGGACCTACACTTGCCCATGTAGAACCTCATTAAGTTTCTCTCTGCCCAACTTTCCAGCCCAAGGTCCTGCTCAATGGCAGCACAGCCTTCAGGTATACCAGTCACTTTCCATAGATTCATGTCACCAGCATGAAATATTTCAATTTCATGAAATTTTCATGAAACATCAGCTCTTAAAACATTTGTATGGGTATATCTTCCCTCTATCTCTCACCCTGTCAAGGTATCAGCTCTTTCAGCCTCATCCCACTATTTCCTCATTGGGCTGGAAGCTCCACAAAGCCTTTGTTCTTCATCCAGTAGGACAACCAGTGAGCAGGTGAAGAGTGGGTTCAGGAGAGGGAGATGAAGATGCTGGACCACACAAAACATCCACTGTGAAAGGGAAACACTGGGTTTTTTTGGTCCTGAAAGCTGAGAAAAAACACTTATTGTTGCAGGAAAGTTGTAAACCTGAGACATGGAGGGTGCCTGCAGGGCAAAACCAAGCTGCCTCTTGAGGGTTATCAGACACATCAATAGATAAATTGAGGGAAATTGGAGAGTTCTTCCCTACTTAGACTCTTTTAGATGTAAATGTGTTTCTGAAACATAGGTTTCAAAAGAACCCAACAGATAATGGCAGCAAAAACACATAAAGAATTTTCTAATTACTTTTTTCCACATTTAATGGATAGACCTTAATATTACATCTTAAATCGATATGAAAGTGGGAATTAACAATAAACTTTGTACTGTCAAAGATGCACCATTCTCTCATTCATTAAACAATCAGAATTATTTGGTCATTTTTATTTCAAATTTAGTGTAATCAAAAAATAAATTGTAATTGCATTTATTTTGATGCCAAAAGATGGAATTTACGGAATGAAAGCTTATGATTAATGATTTTTCTTTGCTGTTTTCATAGGAGCAGTAATTCTCTATTAATGTTTTTAATAAAATATAAAATCACTATTATTATAAAGACATTATCATTATGCCAATAGTACTATATAAGAATCACATCTCTGATATGTATGTTAAATAAGCCTGGTGGGAAAAGAAACGGAGGCTGAATTGCTGCCATATGTCAAAGGAAATTACCTGGGTGACCTTGTAAGAATGGCAAAGATCATGTTCCAGACCCAATGACTTGCTGAGTAATAGGGCTGAATTTAGGATATTATTAATACAGGTTTTAATAAACTTGCCTGACCATGGTCAATTTACTCTTTTGAGTCTTTAAAAAAAAATTTCCATAATTACCAAAGCTCATAGGCCTTCGGGCTTAGAAATGACCTCTTGTTTGTTTTCAGTGAAAAACAGTAGAGGCAGGGAATCAATTTAAATCAATATTTTCAGTAGAATTGAGTAGAGAATTTACCAGAATGTATTTCCATTCTTTGTTTTTTATGACTGGGGCACTAACTGCACTTGCAGATATGCAAACATGCCTCCTCACAACTTTAGCAAGCCAGTTAAGTCTGAGTTGACTGTGAGGAGTCCAGCTATGCTCAGTTTGGGGAAACAGTTTCTTCCACTGACTAGAATAATGACAACAGGAGTCCTGTATTGCAGAAACTCTTTACCAAGGCCTCATTTTGACACAGCTTGGAGCAACTTCCAAAAAATCTCAAACCTTAGTGTCCTCTTTTTGTTCTGACCCATCCACAGCATTTGCAGTGTACTTTTCAGCACTCAGACCAAAAGCCTCAGAGTTCTGTTAGATGCTGTCTCCTAAATTTATGTAGGGCTCACTGAGAGCAGAGGAAGAGGAAGATGGAAAAGGGGGGAGGGGGAGGGGGAGTGTGTCAAACTCCTGTCCTAGTCTTCAACAAAAATATATCCTGCCCTTAAAGTTGTACTCTTTTATGCTGTCATCTTCTTTTAATGATTTAATGGTTTGTTGCTACATTCCCAAATAAGTTGTGAACAAGGGAAAAGAAAATGTTTACCTAATTAAAGTTATGTTCAATATTTGTCTTATCCAGTGCTGAGAAATGACTAAAAAATATTCAACTTAATTACTCAGTATTCAAAAATGTCCTTTGAAAAATGACAGTGCTAAAGCCTTGAGTTTAGGCAATTAAAGTGCCCTTTCTGCCCAACTACCCAATGAATGCTTTAGGGAGATTGCTATTTTTACTGATTAGCAAACCTCTATAATCTATTTCGGAATACCAGTTGCATCTTTCTTTGAGTATGCAGGACCCATGACCTTAGGGAGATATGTTGTGTCACAGGCTTAACTGATAGAAAGGCAATATTCCTCCTTCAGACTCAAATTGGAACGACTCAGTGCATCTGAAGAATTGAGTAACTCCCTGTTATTCCATTTAATGGCCTTTTTGCATGTACAAATAATTTATCAGGATCATACCCAAATGAAAACTTGTAATAATAGCAAAGATATTTGGCACAATATGTTTGGCTTGTTATCCCAAGCCTTTGTATGGAGGCATAGAAGTAGAAGGGATGATGTCATACACTAGAGCGGGTGCAAAAGGGGAATCATTCTGAATTTCTGGCTGACTTCCCAGCCTTTCTCCTGGTCTTCTTCTACCGGAATCTGTCACAGTGCTTTCTGTCACAGTTGTAAAATACTTTCGGAGAAACATAAAGTTTTTATGAGAAGAATGATAAAAGAGATGACTTATTCTAGGGTTGGGGGTTAATATTTGCACTTGTGGGCTGACTTCAAGAATTAAAAATAAAAAGAGGGAGGAAGAAAGTCAAAGTCCTTTATTTCCCCTTGCAGTTATTCAGAAGACATATCAACATCTGCTCAAGATCTCATATAGAGAAGTGAAGACACTGAGTTACAGACAGTTTTTTTGTTTATTGGTGGATAGACTCCATTTGTCATGATTTCCATTTTAAAATTATAAACAGGAAAGAAGGTGTGGGAGGGAGGGTGGGAGGGAGGAAGGAGGGAAGGAGGGAAGGAAGGAGGGAAGGAAGGAGGGAAGGAAGGAGGGAAGGAAGGAGGGAAGGAAGGAGGGAAGGAAGGAGGGAAGGAAGGAGGGAAGGAAGGAGGGAAGGAAGGAGGGAAGGAAGGAGGGAAGGAAGGAGGGAAGGAAGGNGGGAGGGAGGAAGGGCACACAGCAGCCTGTAAAGAATGACTTCTTCTTTTTTAACAAACAGGACTGTCTGAGACAGAATACTTTTCCTCCATGTGTTTGCCCTTTTCGTATAATATTTACTTAGAGCCACCTAATGGGAAATGTCATTGAGGTTTTGCGTATCTTCTGAAGAATGGGAGCATTAAGATACTAAAACTGCATGCTGTCAAAAGCTATCTTAAGTGGTCTGGTTCATCAAATAATACACTAAGTAGAATTGAATTTAGAGGACTTTTATGCTACAGTGAACAAAGACAAACTCTAATACCTGCGATACACTTGGCTTTGCTTTATTTTTTTTTATGCCTTTTTTTTTTTTCTTGTGGAAGGACAGTCTCCTGGTTCTTGAAGTTTATTAAAGCTTTAAGCTGTCAGGTTATTACTGTCAGTTTCAAGAAAGGAAAGAGCTACTGATGTAAAATTAATTTATTGAATAGAATTGTTTTGCCCCAGGGGAATAACATCACCATTTAATTTAATTTCCCCATCATATTGTCTCATTTGCAGAGGAAAAAGAATAACTTTCCTTTTTAACAGAGCAAAGTATGTTATGCTGAATGGTGAATTGTCCTTACATTTTTTTCCTGTTCTGGATTATCAGTTGTCATAAGAATATTTCAGACTCCCTGTGGCTTCTACTTACTGCATTTCTTGAAAATACTGAATTGCAAAAATTCTCTCAGAGGTCTAGTCCTGAACCTTTTGGCTAATAGATGTATTCCCATTGACACATTTTGGCTTGGGCCAAGCCAAAAGTGAGGAGAAAATAGAAAAAAAATGTATTGAGTATTAGAAAATACAGCTAGACAATTTTCCAGTCTTTCCAGGATGCCTTCAGCTTCCCAGGTGACCTGACCTTGTTCATCTGTAATGAAATTAGCAGACCCAGGTGGGAGATAGTTACTGAACAGTTCAGTGGGATGGATTTATTTATCACAATTTTAGAGCTAGTCTGTCAAATCAATACATTGCCAGGTCCAAACTCAGTGGTGCAAGAGGACTTATAGTTATAACCTTTCTACCTCTTGTTTGGTTAAAATACTTTCTCACATAATTTTATGCAATTATACTGCATTCATCTCTTTACAAGGCATAAAACTGTTGCTGTCCTTACTCAATTTATTAAAGAAAAATGCTAACTGCCCTTTTGACAAATAAAACGAAATAATTTAGAGCTGATTTTGATTCAAAGCTAAGCATTGTTCCAGTTGTCTCAGTTTCTTCCTTCTTTCTGGACATATCACTGTACCTTGCATAAATTACTAAAAGCAGAACATGATGGCCTTGATGTTTTACTGTCTCTTCAATAGTTACAATTCCCAGAGGAAGGAAAATGTCACAGAAAAGAAGGTTTGTAATATAATCCTGTGTACATTGTGAACCTGACATGTTTTGTTATAGGAGTTGATAATCTTTCTTTGTCATGTGACCCACACAAACTTCAAATCTGGAAGGGCTGGTAGTTGGTAAAGCTTTTGCCATAGATCCGAAGGGCCAAACAGCCATAGGCAGCTCTGCTGTGAGCTGCATGCCTGCAGAGGGCTAGAGCAAGGCTGAGGTGAAGAACCAAGCACCAAATTAACCAAAGCCTTAGAACTTGAGTTTTAGGAGAATTCAATAATGGAATAGTCAAAAGCTGAAATATCAGCTTAGAGGACTAATTATTGTACAGACTTTGTGCACTTAATATCTGCAGGTTCAAAGGTACCCATGAGAGAAGTCACCGGCCTGCAAAAGCATGTGGTGGGAGAGGGAAGGGTCACTTTGCTCTGTAATGTCCCTTGCCATACACTCCGTAAACTATAGCTGAGATTTGAGGAGAGATAAGCTAAGGGGAGTTAACACCTGGGAGATATCCTTGTGTCAGTCAGGGAAGCTGAGAGCAAACAAAGAAGTCCCTTTGGGAGTCTGGTTGCCTATTACAAAGGCAACCTCAGTACCTTGCAGTGATGGTGATAACAAGCGGAGGTCAACCTCTCTCTGAGAAGCGTCTGCCAAAGGAAAGATCTCTCTTCCGGAAAAAAAATAAAAATAAAAGCTTCAGAAATCTTTAAGGCAAAACAGAATCAGCCCTTTGTATTTAAGTTGCTGCTGTTTGTTAGCTCTCTGTTTTGGTTATTTTAAATAATGAGCAAAATGACAGATTAAAGTCTGTCAATGTAATTATTCTTTTTTCAAAATCCATCCCAAATAATAGAGATTTTTATGTGAATCTTTGCTTTGTTTTGTACTTGAGGTTTTTTATTTAAACATCAAACCTTTGGTGTTTTTTCATGGTAGAATTGGAGTTCAAGTATTCTCTGTCTGAGGTTATTGGAGATGACCTAAATTTTTTCCAGGTCACACAAATAGGAACTATTACCAGACAATTTCTTCCTTTCTTTATGCTGCTTCTTTGTTTTGACAATGCTCTATTATTTAGTAAAGAAAATCAAACTTCTGTGAGTCCCCGGAGAGGGAAAGCATCAGGAGCAATGATTCCCACTGCAGTGGAGAAAGTTGCTGTGCACTTCTGAGACCTTGGCTGCACAATTGGGCCTGGAGGAGCCCTGACTGCTTGTGTGTGGAACCTTTGCCCTGAGCACCATTCACAGGATGGCATCCATCTTGTCTGACATCAGGTAAAATCCGACAATAGCAGTTTCAGAAGTAACTAAATAAATTCCAGTGCTGATTCTGAGCAGTGTCTGAGGACAAAGTTAAAGGATCAGAATCTGTGGGTCGGGATTATTTGTACTGTTTGTATTGTATTATTTGATTGAACACAGAAGATGTGAACTTCACACTCGACAGTAGGGTACAGCTTATTGAACAGCTTGTCACTCTTATCTCAGGAACAGCAAGAAGATTCAGGGTACTACAGGCTGCTTACCTCAATCCTAGGCAAGGTGAAACAGCAACTAATCCTGGAAAGTGTTTTTAGGCACATGAAGGACAAGAAGGTGATTGGAAGTAGTTAGCATAGATTTACAACTAATTGCTGGCTTGGTGCAAGAGGAAAGAATAAATTATGTCATCTATTTTGACTTCAGCAAGTCCCCCAAAGCATCCTCATGGACAAACTGATGAAGCATAATCCAGAAAAGCTGACAGTGAGATGGAGAGAAATCTGGCTGAACATCTGAGGCTGGTGATCAGCACCTCGAAGCCTAGATAGGGTTCAACCAATAAAACCACATGTATTCCAAATGTTGATACTGGGCCATTACTAGCATACCTCATTAATGATGTCTATAATGGGGACAGAATATGGCCTCAATGAGTTTTCAGGTAATACAAAATGGGGAGTGCAGTTGGACCACCACAGATGTCTGTGCACCATTCAGAAGGACCTGGACAGGCTCGAGTAGGATAACAAGCTCTCATAAGTTCAACAAAGGAAAATTCAAGACCTGCCCCTGGGGAGGGGTTCTTAAAAGCCACTTTGCAATAAAAGACTTGGAAGTCCTGGTGGGTAACAAGTTGACCATTACACAGCAATTCACAGTTACAGCAAAGCAAGCTAATAACCTGTGGATTGCAAAGTAACATCAGCAGGCTCAGGGCAGTGATACTTCCCATCTACTGTGTCCCAATTAGACACATCGGGAGCACTGTGTCCAGATCTGGGCTTCCCAGTTCAAAGGAGACTAGGCCATACCAGAGCATATCCAGAGATGGGTCAAAGAAGTGTTGGAGGAACAGGAACTTTTGGCAAGACAGAGAGATGGACTTGTTCAGCATGGAGAAGTCTCAAGGGAATCTGATCAATATGTGCAAATATCTGATGGGATGATGTAAGAAGGCAAAGCCACACTCTCAGTGACAGAACAACAGTCATTGGGCACAGGCTGAAAGATGGGAAATTCCATTTAAACAAAAATATGTGAAGACTGTGAGGATAACTGAGCACAGAAATCAGTTGCCAAGAGGGTGCAGATCCTCCATCATAGGAAACGTTAAAAATCTTACAGGATGCAGCTCTGGGCAACCAGAGATGCAGAGATCTCTTCCCATCTCAGAAATTTGTTAATTTCTTAAGATTAATAGCAAATGTAACTGGTGACACTAACATGGCTGCCTTTCAAGTGATATTGACAGTGCAGTATCAATTACAGTGTTTATTTTATTCCTGTTGCAGCCTGGATTGTCTCCGTATAGGGAGATATATAATATATAATATTATATAGGGAGATATTTAATATATAATATAATAATGGGAGATATTGAACAACTCTTGCCACTATAAAAACACAACCTTCTCCCCTGCTATCTTAGGTTTCCTGAGAATCATTTTCTATGATGTACAGATGCATCTTGCATAACCTTCTGTCTGCCCTCTCATGGATGGTGGATGCTTCTTCTGGTAAGAGTTACCCTTTGTACACACGTGGGCAACTTGTGTCTGTGGAAGCATCCATTGTGTCGAAGTGGTTTGAATACAGAATGTGCTTAAAGAAGCAAGGGTACAGTGAAGAGAAATCAGTGCATTTTCTATTCAGCGATAAAGCAAAGCTGTGTCACCTGTACAACAAAATAAACTTTTCAATAACCTTTTCAGCAGTTATTAGCATCTGAAATAGGAAGGAGCAAAGCTCCAAAGCACTACAAGTGAAAGTATCTCCCAGAAATGTACTTGAGGGAGAGAAAAAAAAAAAAAATAAAAGCAGCAAACTAGTATCTTGAACTTTCATATATCAAAGTTCAATATTTAACACAATGGGAGTGGGGGGAAGGGGAGGGGACGAGGAACTAATACAACATACTTTTAAAATGAAGTCAAAAATTTTAGAGACATTGCTCATGGAAGTTCATGCCCATTTGAAGACATCAGAGAAAATTATCTCCAGAAGTACAGCAGGGCTAGTTACTGGTTATTGCTGAAAAGAAATTATCCTTAAGCAGCACTAAGAGCTTCAGTTAAAAATTTCATTGTGTTTGAATGGATAACTGAAGCTTCAGAGAAATTGGGTTCGAGTAAATGGTGAGGTTCCCAGCTGTGTTCACTGGCTGATCACCAGCATTGGAAAGAAGGGAGAGATTACCATTTGTACGTTTCAGTAAATTGCATAATGTCAAATTGCCCGAATCTTATCCCAAAAGAAAGATGTCAATGGGAGCTGGAGTGGGGTTTTATCATGGCATCTAGTTTAAGAAGTAAAGATATGATTCATTCTGAACAGAAAGGCTGAGGAAAAGTAATGCATAATGCATTTAATATGGAGGTTGCTAACCCACTGAGGTGACGTTGGCGATATACATTAATAAAATTATGCATACACCTTGCCCAGTTGTGTGGAGTGAAATTTCTTCCAGAAATATTATCAGATATGACTGCATGCTACAAGGTAAACTCCTGAAAAGGCTTCACTTTGCAAAGAGAAAAGGCTTTACATTCCCCAGCATGCAGAGCTCTGCTCACTGGTGGGGCAGCCATTGAAATTGCTATTTGATTTTTGTTTTACTTATTCATTTTCCAGCCAAGGTGGAGGTACTTGAACTTTCAATAGAGGTCTTTTATTTTTTGCCCTAATATAGATGGAACTACTTTCTGTGCAGCTGCTTTTAAACTAACAGGGATGTTAGTGCAACTCCCTGAATCAGAGACATCTTTTACTTAGCTAGGTAAGAGCTGGATGAGACAGGAGATTTTTATGTGAGTAAATATCCAGAAGTTCAGTGTTTTCCTCTTGGTCTATTATTCTTGTTCATCTTT
Source organism: Thryothorus ludovicianus (assembly GCA_013397245.1). Classification (NCBI taxonomy): domain Eukaryota; kingdom Metazoa; phylum Chordata; class Aves; order Passeriformes; family Certhiidae; genus Thryothorus; species Thryothorus ludovicianus. The sequence goes on along the minus strand of VZTB01014662.1, from coordinate 153,844 downwards.
TTCTTTCGTGGAAGAATGACTAGATTTTCTTAGCAACACTATTTTAGCACTGTAATGTAACCAGTAAACTTTCCTCTGCTGTTTCTCCATTTTTCTAGTTCACTAAGCAGTGATAATAAAATGATTACACTACTTTCATATTTTGTCTTAAGAAAATAATTGTCAGGGGACTGATCTGGATTTCTAGTTGAAACTGGATGAATTTGATTTCATTTTTCTATAATGGAAAATACAAATAATAGTGTATCTCAAGTTATTTTTCTTCACTCCATTAAAATTTAGATGTACCTTTGAATCAGAGAGGAAATAACTGAACCATTTCTGTTTCTCAAGCAAAGTTAGTTTTATTTTTCTATTTACTAAACAAAAAAAAAATGCTGGACTTTTTTCTGCTTCTTAGTCTGGGAAGTAAAGTATGGTACAGAAACAGCCAGCAAGGAGCCCAAATTTTCACACTTCATTGCAACACAGCCAAGCAGTGATAATCACCTTATTCAGAACTAGCTTGTGACACCTTGGATCTCCATATTTTCCAGCTCTGCATCCCCCTGCACGTATCTGAATTCACAATGTTAGAGGGGTAAGGGTAAAATGATCAAAGAAAAGGGATGGCTGAAGGACTGGAAAGCAATATTTTGTTCAACTTGCACTCCCACTTGCAGATGCAACTTGTCTGCAAACAGTTTTTCAATTAAGAATAGTTTTATCTTTATAAACATGGTCTGCTCTCATGCTAAACCCAACCTGGCATACACAATACTCCATCCTAACAAGATATGAACCTGCAAAGCACTTTGGCATGCTTGTGGCTCTGAACCAAGTTTCACTGATCATAACGGTCTCATATGACCAAAATAATAATAATACTTGTGTATTTATATATAAATCTGTGTGAAATATGTGTAAATCTGTATTAAAAGAAAATACTATAATTACAATAAATATGCTCTCTCAAGCAAGCTAATCTTTGGGATTTTTAAAAATTTCAAGCTTGAGTCTTGTAATTATCATCAAACAATTGAGGAGTCAGTAGTTCCCAAAGATGAGAATTGTGAGCATCTGACAACCAATTCCATTTTTCTAAGAGATTAACAGAGAATGCCTTTCAGATTCTGAATCAGGTACTGTACTTTGGCAAAAATAAAATCACAGAAAAGTTAATGTGGAATAGCCACCCTCACTGTTGTCAAATGTTTTTCACATATTTTTTGCTTTATTCAAATGTATTATTATTTCAGTACCTAGGGGATTAAATTACTGCATTAATTCTTTTCTTAATTTGTATATATTTGATATAGTATCTATTTTTAATTATCAGAAGTCTTATTTAATTTTGACTTCATTAAAAATTACATATGGAATTATACATATCTCTTCTACATGTGAGAAGATGCAATATTCTGTTAGCTGGAAGTAGTCAATTAAAATGTTCAGCGCATAAACATAAAAATGTTTTCCCTTATCAAAGATAATACAGAAGAAGAATGGTCTTGTGGTTAAAATGCTCAGTGCATAAATATAGAATTCTACTTCTCAACAAATATAATAGAGAAACCTTATTATTAAACAGAGGGAGGTAAACCATTGCAGCTGCATTCCTGTCTCTGCTAGAAACTTGTGTTATGGCTTGTGGCAAGTTACGTGCAAAAGATTTTCAAGTAGAGGTGATACAGGTGCCATGCTGGGATTATGAGTGCTATTATTTTCTAGAAAGAGCAGAGTATGAAGAAATTTTCAACACTGCTCTGCTGGATTTCTGAGCTCACTGCTGTGTTGGTGCACTGGTGTCACCTGTACAGCAGTTCTGGACCCCTGTTGATAGTTGTACATATTCCTTCACATTGCTTCGGATCTCAAAGTGCTGAGGGAACTGGGCTTGGACTGTGTGCTCCTTGATATAAAAAAGAAGTTCTGTCAATAATTGCTGAGCTAATGGCCTCACACAACAGTAATTTATTATTGCCTAACTGCAATAACCTTGCTCTTTCCTCTTGTTCCCCAAGGAGTCCTTTCCTTCCACACACATGTGCACACAGCTGTCTCTGCTGTCCCAAGGCACCTGTAAGGAACTTCTGCACCCTCCCTCTTGCCTGATAAGAAGCAGCATGTGCCACTCCTGGATCCCAGATTTGAGGGGCAGAAGGACACATGGGACAGCAACAGCTGAGCCCAGTTATTTGCATCCTTACTGCTTCTGTTGTTCCCAGAACTTATGGGCATGTAAAATCTTGTAGAGTAACTAGGGGAAGACAGTCATACAGACAGATAGAGAGGTACACACAATCTTTTTTTCACAGTCTCCATCCACAGCTGGGATTGCACTTCCTTGAAATGTTGCTGGTGTGGAATTAGTTGTATAGGCCTTCCAGACACAAGCATAGGTGTCTCCAGGGCTGAACTGCTCCTCACTGTGGTTCCCAGTCAAGTGAAGCAAGAATAAATAAAAAAATAAAAAGTTAAACAGATGACTCGGATGCCCTTCTGTTTTTTAAAACTAGAATATAAGTAGGGCATAAGCAATGAAGTGATCAAGTGCCCAAACTAAGTGCATTTTTCTTCTCATGTAGAAGCTGCCTTTAACTTTTTAGAAAAATGTACCTCCAGGTAGGTACAGAAGGCAAAAAGATACCTCTAGGTCAGCTTGATTGTCTGTAATCACAAGAAAAGGTTTTTGAAAATAATCTTCCATTGTCAGGGTTCAGTCAAACTTCAACCATCCAAATCCTTTACTGGATCTAGTGACAGGCTCCTGCCAGTGGCTCTTGGCTTTCCAGGGTGATACAGCAACTTTGTACCCGGACTTGCCTCACCCCAAAAGGGACATTGCCAGCGTTAGATATTTACAAGAGGTTTCTTCATGGAGAGAGACCTGGCATCAGACTGTCTGCAGGTTCATGAGGACACATGAATTATAATTGCGCAGTTTAACTTAGTCTTTTGTAAGTAGAATGATTTGAAAGTTAGTTGCTTTTGAAGAAAATGATCAAGAGCGTTGAGAGAATAGAACACTATATTTTACCAATTGCTTCAAAACTTATTTTATGGCAATTAATTACCATCATTATGGAAAATTTTCCAAAAAATGTTTGACAGGACAAAAATTTTTCAAAAATTTACATTTAATTCAAAAAGTGATTTTTCCAAAAGAAAAAAGCCCTTTATATATTTTTTTCAAGATCTGCTAAATGATTTTATCTTTTTCATAGCAATATGTTTCAGCTACTACTTTTGGAATAGTATTCAGCATTTCAAAGTTGACCTTAAAAAAAAAAAAAGACAAAAAAAAGACAAAGGACTTCAAAACTGAGAAACATGTCAAAATATTTTATTTTAGAACAGATGACATTTTTGGGCAAGTCCCAAATTACTCTTTAATTTCCCCAAAGGAAATCTGGTTTGGTTTGTTCAAACTAATTGATTTTTCCTTCTGTTTTTTGCCAGTTTCATAAAACAAAATAATTTTTTCTTTTTAAGTTTATTGTGGTCCTTTTGGGCAAGAGAGAGAGGGATTTAAAAAAATTTTCTTTGATAGGAAAAAAAGATCCACATCTAGTGTGCTTTCACATTGATTTCTCTGCCTTTACAATAAACAAAAGCTTTTAAACTTGCTAATTAACAATTGTAAAAGTCTTCTTATCTATTGCTGCCATTTTTCTAGGATAAAGCTAACTATTTTTTTGTTATTGATCAAGTTTAGGATGGAGGTTAATTACCTGATTTTTAAACATATTCAACCTTCTACACCTTTCCATGATACTAATTGAAATTACTATAGGAAATTTCACTCTGCATGTTCACTCTGACAGATTAAGATGTGTTGAACGCACTTTTTTTCCTAATTTTTCCAATAAAACCAAGCATTTGGCAATTCTTATAACCTCACTGGACAGAAGCAGAAACACTGCAAAAGAATGATGCTAGAAATCTTTGTCCAGAACAGCTTCCGTTCTGCATGCATTGTGATTTATCCCCAAAGCCACGTTTTCCCTACATATATTACACAATCTAACCTATAAACTGTACCTCATGCGCTACCCCTGCACTAATATCACACTTACATGCTGCTGAAGATTAACTTTAAAAAGATTTTGGAGAAGATGCCTGGATTACCTGACCACAAGAATATCTCTTTTAGCCACATTTCAAATACATAAATGCACTCCAAAGTTACTGCTCTGATCACTGCACTAACATGTGACTTTTGTTACTTTAACGCAAACTACTAAGTACTTGTTTCCTTCTTATCTCCAAGGCCCAAATAGTCTGTCATCTGTCACAAAAATTTACAAAGATTAGTGAGTTTTCTCAAAGGTGTAACTAGTTATTGCAAAGAGTTTGCCATACACAGCAAATATCATAATGTAGTCACCAAAAGTCTTAAGATGATAAAAGAAATTCCTTGTTAACACTGGAACTGTCATTTTGTCAGCTTGATGAATCAAAAATTCAGATCTAACAAAATGTGGAGTTTGTTACTTTTTCATAGAATCCTTTGTATTCATTCACAATATTGAAAGAGTAAACAAAACATACTGCTAAAATTCATTCTATTAATTGAAAACTGATCAAATAATAAATTCAATGTAGTATACAGTGTACAGTCTTAATCTATAAATACCAGCAACTGAGCTGTGCTAAGTGAAGAGGGTATTTGAAGCATGAACTGGATGAAGGAGGCATTCTTTTCAGAGAGTAGCTGCATTTTATGCAACCCTTCAGTATTATTTTCTTTTTTCCCTTTTCAGGGCATTTTATTGTCTGTAGTGTATTTCAAATCTCAGAAAAGAAACAAAAAAAAAAATTGTTTCATACGCTGGCATTTTTTTTGAGAAAAACATAAACTTCCTCATTCAAGTTGTGTGTCTGAATAAAAGAGCTCCAGGCCCTTGAATTAAAGGCACTGTTATCCTGATGCTTCACACAGGTTATCAATCCCTAGAGTATGGGCTATTATTATCTATCAAGTTAGATATAGAATTTTTTTTTAATAAGAATAAATTTTGTTTAAATAGAAAGGCGAATTCTCTTAGAATTACTTAGACCTTGCTGCAGTCAATGTCTTAAGTTCCTTTTTTTTTTCCTCTGCATTCATAGCTCTCACCACTGCTAGTGATTGAAAGTCTCTGAAACTGAACAAAGCTACTCTTGTGGCATAATTCAGCTTCTAACTGACAGGTGAAACTGAATACAGAGGTTAAAGGAAGTGCCCATGAAGCATCTCACTCCCCAAGACATCCAGCTGTTTACAAGCACTCTGTGACATAAAGGGCAAGTACTGGATCCTCCAAAGTCTTCCTATTTATGAAATAGGGGCATATTTTCTGTACCTCAGAGAGCTCCCAAAGTATCTTGTTGATAAAAGGGATGTGCTGAGATGTTGCTTTCTGAGATGCCAGGAGGTTGTATTAATGCCTTCATGTCACTGCAGTGGAGCTAACTACCTTATTTGAGGTGACCCAGTAACTTTATTGTGGGCTGCTTATAAATATTAGTCAATAACTAACTATTCTCCAGGATCCAGCAAGAGTTTATTATCTATTTATAACTCAGACCTTGTTTCACTCCTTCAGTGAAGTCATGGTCAAGGGAGAATTTCACAGAATAGAAAATAATGAGCTGTACTCTATGGCTTTAAAAGTTAAGGATTAGTAATGGATAAATATTTTTTTTTTAAAAATTAGCATTATTCACTGGTTTAAAGAAATCTTAACATACAGAAGTGAAAAATTGAATATGCTGGAGATAGGTAAAAATCTTGTAAAGACTACAGTGAAATATACCCTCCTTTAAGCAAACAAGCTCTTTGCCTGAAAAATTGAGGGTAAAAACTTATAAGAAGAGGTTTTAGTTTATCAGCCCTTGCTGTGTTGTTTTCCAGGCAGTGGCATACTACCAAAGAGCAGGCCAGGAATGGACATGGCCAGGTCACCCCAGGGTGATGAACTCTGTTGGACTTATGGAAGAGAAGGAACTCAGACCTTAGAGTTCAGACAGAAGGAGCAGGATGGGCATAAAGAAGCAATTATTCTGCGTGGGATAAAGAGGACAAGCAATACCCGGTGGCAAAGCGACATAGAAAAAAAGAGCACAACTCCAAGTTACAAAATATTTGAGATCACTTCCCTTTTCTTTATCTTTGAATGACTAGAATATCAATTAAAAAGTTACAAATCTGAATTAGATTGACCTGTCTTTCTGTGCTTGTGATATAGTTCGATAGTCCTGACTAAGTGAGGAATACGTGGCTTATGTTAGGGTATGTGGCTAGAAATCTTCTGTGTCAGCATCTTCTGAACCAAGGAGACCCTTCTACATGTACTGTTGCTTGCTTTGATTATTTCCTAATTCTGGCTAGATTAGTCTGAGGATATGGTCTGTGTGCAAGGTCATGTAACACTTCAGTGACTGGCTACAGAGAAAGAAAGAGAAAAGCTTCGTTTAAACCTCAGATTCTGTCACACAGTAATTAAAAAAGAGAAAGAGCATAATGCAGATAGGGGGAAGCTGATGAAGGTGGGAACAAATGTGATACAAAGCCCACTTTCTTGTCAGAAGGGGATTACAAAAGAACACTTAAAGAGATTGCTTAACCTATCCTTAAAATATTGAGTGGATATTTATAATGTTCTAGGAATGTCTCATAATTGTATTTATATAAAATATTGCTCACATTAATACTCATACTTTAAAACTTCCCTTCCCCTCTCTTCACTTCCATTCGCCTTGCCCTTTGACAATACAGGTGCAAGTTTAAGAAAAAAAGCTAAATGAGCAACTGAAGTGAAAGGATCAATACTAAGGAATTCAATTAAATTTCCATCACAGGGGGTTTGCTCATTGAAGACAACAGAAAGATTCCCACTGACTTCAGTGGGGGTTTGATGAGACCCAGGGGACACAGCCAGAGAGGGTCCCATCAGTGTTTTGCTGACTTAGAGCTCTTCCTCTGAGTCACCTTCTTTCTTTTTTTTCCAAGAGAACCCATTTTGTTCTGGTCTAAGACTTGCAATTTGGGTCTGCAGAAAATCTTTGTGCCTGGGAACTCTTCTAGTGATCAAAAACTCTTCAAATCTTCCCAGTACAGGATGAATGGTGCAAAAAGATTTCTTAATCACCTTCCCTCTTTTTGTGCATCCTCGTCTATTCTAGCCCCAAACAAAATTCCCATGTTTATGCAAAATATTAGTGGCTTTATTTTATTAAGGGCATGCTTTATTAATCTTAATAAATCAGTTTGTCACTTGCTTTCTGACTGCCTCTCAAGTAAAACGGGGATTGACTGTGCAGTAACACTGTTTATGTCATGCCTGAAGAGTTTAAGGTGAGGCTTTGAGTAGTTTTATTGCTTTTATTTATATAGGTAAACCCAATCTGTGCATTTGAAATGATTGATGAAGTGCAGTCCCACTTGGAGTGTTTGTCATCATTCATGTGCTGAAGTGACATTTCTTTATGTATTTTGGCATAAACATATGCAACTACTGGCAAAGCATTTGACCCTGGAGTCTGACTATTTGTCATTCTAATCTTTTTGTTCCTACCCCAAAGTCAGGCAAGTTACTGTATATTCCATCTGAATTCATGTTGCTAATTATTCAAGAGATAGTAAAAGAGTCCTGTGGCTGGAACGGAGTAAGTTGCTGAATGTGCATTCTTCTTTTCACAAGTTAGGTTCTTTGCTGCAATGTAAATAAAGTTTGGATGTGTGTAAATGTCAAGAGCATCATCCATATCAAGCTGCAGTATCTTTTCAGTAAAATCTGAAGCCAGTGCTTTGTCAATAGAATAAGGCAAAACACTTTGCAAGGGATTTAGCAAATCAAATGTGAGCAGAGATTAAGTAAAATACATTAAATATATCTTGGGATATAATTTTCCAATAACACAGTTACAATGAAAAGCAAGTAACCAATAATTCACATTATGTGAACAGAGATAAATGGATGGTGTCTTAACCTCCAGGCTCAGGGTTCAGACTGTGTGCTGTCTTGTTGGAAAAGAACTGATTATTTATTGGGGAAAATGTCAGAAAAAAAAATTAAACTGTAAAGTAATTTTCCCTGGAAAGAAATCACACGTCATTTATAAAATATATCAACTTTTTTTGAAGAGTCATAAAAATGTGATACCTCCTCAAAACTTACCTATCTAGTTCTGAATATAGCATTTGTATCCACAATAACTGAGATAGATTTAGATATTTAGACACAGAAAGTGAATTAAAGTATGATTGATAAAGTATCTATCCAAATCCTTATATCAAGGACTATGTGCCCTGAATTGACATGCTTAAATGACCTTCATTTTAAACTTGGAAAACACCATCTAAATTTGCACTAACATGATGTGAGATTGTCTTTTTTTGGAAAGTGGTATTAGTATGAATTCTTCTGGGTTTGCTTCAGTTTTCCCCACAATTTTAGGTAAAGAAGTATCATAAAAATTCTTCAGAAATAGAGTGTACTGATGAAAGTTTAATTCTTGGTTTCAAACGTTCATGCAGGGCAGAAGACAGATGCAATCTAGGCAGGATGCCCAGCTGCACGTGAGTGGACACAAGAGGAGCAGTTGAGGTTGTCAGCTCATTTCTAGAGGATGGTTGTCCCTAGAGCAGTGGAGGAGCTCTCTATTTTCCACTGACAAGACTGGTGAAGGATCCATTCATTTGCCTTCGGAAAATAATTTCAATTTTTTTGGCTTCTTCCTCGGTCTCTAGCTGTAAAGGACCTGTGATACCTCTGTGTAGAAAGGCACTAAAAAGGCATTGAAATTTAGTCCTGAAATTAATTCCATGTTTACAGCGGGGAGGGAGGGGATCCAAGCCCACGAAAGTACCTTACTTTGTCTTTTAATTCATATTAGGCCACAAAGTCAGATTCTACTAATAAATGAAGTAGCAACAAAATGTCTGTTAAAATTGTAAAACGTTGTATGTTATGGGTACTGATACCTGCATACAAAACCCCTGCTTAAAAATACACTATTTAAGGTTTTAATTTCTCATATTTTACAGAAGTTTCTGAAAGACATGAAAGTTATGTATTTAAAGATACATCCATTCTCCATGCTCTGAGACCAATAAGCATGGCATCTGCATTTTCTTTCCCTTCTCCTCTTTGCTTTTATCTATATAAAGATAGCTTTATACAGGTTGTTGGTTTTTTTCCTATTAAACTCATCAAGGACTTTGATTTCCTCGTGGTTGTTCTATTAAAATTTTACTACGTTTCACTCACAGTGTTAAATAGAACTTATTTTGGGTATTTTTTGAGTATCAAAAAAAACCAGACAAAGGTTGCCATCATGTTCACAGAAATATTTTTATTCTCCTCCTTCTCCTCAAAATAACCCTGGCATAAAAAGGGAGAAAAGATGAGAAATGGTTTAGATTTTTTCATGGGAAATACTTGTCCTTTCAATGATGATACATTTCTTTGTACTTTTTGTTATAGGAAATGACATATAGTTGGAAAAATCTCTGAGAAATGCTTTTCATTATCAAATCATTCTATGCAGTAAATGGATCATGGCACTGCTAAAACCCATGGTACAAACTAAACTGTTTCTAAAAAGGAAGATGGGCAAACAATATATCCTGCAGGTGCACTGTGTGACACCTCTGGCTTTTTCTTTTTCTTTTTTTTTTTTTTTTTGAAAGGGAGCTCACTTAAATGATGCATCAAAATATTTGTGGGATGAGGAGAAAATAGGAGGTTGCTTGTCAGACTCGTCTCTATTTCTCTCTTGTTTTTTTTTTTTCCAAGTCTGACTCCTTCTGGGATGTCGCTGGTTTGGAATATGTGATAATATGTTGCATTAGATATGCAACAAGTCATGTGTAAAGCAAATACAGTACCACTTTAAGTGAATGTCTCTCTTGATAAAAGAATATATTCCAATTACATTAATCCATTAATGGTTCATTTCCTCAGATAATTGGCTACTTATTTGTATCTTTATTTGCATCCACTAAATACATAGCCCAGAGTTACCAGGATCTACGTTAAGGCTAATGATTTCATCCTAGGTTAGCATTTACAAGCTAAGACCAGGTAAAGCAACATAACTTCAATGAATAGACTCACAAAACAAAAAAAAAGAAATTAGTTCATTGATTGATTTCCTGCCTTCCAGTTACAGCTTATAGAAAATTCTACTTTTCAATTCCTCTTTAAGAACAGTATATAAAGAAATGGCAATGTCTCATTTGGGTACTGCATTAAAAGCACAGCTCTAAATTATAATTTGTCATTAATAGTTTCTGTTGGTGAATAAATGTTTAATATAATAATAATCACTGGTTCTGTCATTCCAGTATGGAATTTTGTGCCTGAAACTAGAGAAGATCCTAATTTTTAAATGCAATATTAGATTTACTCAATTTTGATACAAAAAGCTCTCACATTCCCTATTTCAACAACAAATCATCTGGTTTATTGGAAATAAAATAGAGGTCTTACCTTTCAGAAATTATGGTAAAGTTTGACCTCAGTCTCCAAGTGTTGATTTATTTATAATCTTCAAAATTTCATGAATATATAATTATTAGTTGCTAATTACAACACATAGATACACTAATAGTTGTTAATTGATTATCTCCTTTGACAGAAACTTAATTATTCAAAAATATCTGAATAAATAGGTGGGGAAAAAAGTTTCCCTTATTTCGAAATGCAAGAATCTCAAAATTTCCTCCCCTTTACTCTTCCAATTTTTTCTCCATTTCATTTACACCTTTATTTTTCATCCTTTTGTCAGTGTTCTGAGCCACCCCAAATGTTGATCAAACTTCCTGAAATTTTGACAGTGTCCTTCTGAAGCTATGTGAGTGCCTAAGTCCAGGATATCAGAGATGCTACGCTCTGTCTTCTGAAAGTACAACAAAAAAGATCAGGGTGTGCTCCTTTTTGTCACCTTGAATGTGGAATTGAATCTTCCCTGTTAAAAATTAAATTCTTCATTTAAAAAATGCACATTTTAGAATATTTTAGTATTTGTCCATTTGCACGTTTACTAACAGTAAATGACCCAAGCCCTGCAGCCTTTCTACTTTCTGTGAGCTTCAGGGGAAAAGTTAAAGCAAGCCATGTGACTCATTTTGTGGGGGCCACCAAGCCAGGCAATCGCAGTCAACCCTGGTGGCTTTAGAAATCTGAGGGACACCAAGTGCTCCAGTGCACAGCAGCTCTTGCAGGAGTTCAGCTCCAGTGGCTCATTCTCTTTTCAGGCACCAACTTAATCTGAAGAAGGAAAGGTCTATCAAGTCATACTTTCTGCAGTGAAATAGAGTTAAGAGATGCGACATTTGATCTCAGAATTTCTGCCTGCCCAGAAAAATGGAACTTCTGATGACAATTGAATCTCTCTTCCTGAATATAGAATGTTTTTCTTGCACAGTTACATGAACCTAATAACCATATCAATCATGGTTCTTGAAAGCAATGCAATACATTCTACTGAAGTGTCTGAGGAGATGCTGAGGTTAAGGATATGTTTGAATTTCTGGATGAATGACAAGGTTGTTTTTGTTTCGAAGTTAACTAGGAACATGAAGGAGCTGTGAAATACTAGGCAAAGTATACTTAGAGAAGGAACTGAAGTTTGCAAAGAGAAAGAAAAATCACTTACATGGAAGACCTTGTGTGTCAAGTGCGCCTGAATTCACGCGTACGTAGGCAAGTCTATGTAGATATATAACAAGGGTGGTATGAGTGCAGCAATTGCATTGGTATATTTGGAATCAAAAATACAGCAGTAGCAGGAACACTGTGAAGTTGTAGCATGTTCATAAGCTAGGAGCATAGCTCTGAAGTGCCATTACCTTAAATCCAGAGAAAAAAACCTGCACCCTGGGAAGAAAAGAGCCTGAAAGATGGAAACAGATAGGAAAAGAGGTAGAGAGTACCAATTACAGTACAATCCTTGGCTTCATAAGGGCTTACAATGACTCCTGGATAATAAAAAGAAATTTCATTCAAAATTAAGGAAATGTAGCCTTTGGCCTCAAGTTCTTCTGACTAACCCTGTGACTGCTTGAGACATTGATATTTCACGCTCATGGTTTTCCACTCATTGTGAATATGGAACATCCATTTTTAGTTCCTTTGGTGAATTTGCTCTTCCCTTTCAAATTCTCTGATCAGAAGGGATAACTCTCCCTGCCTATTTTATTGAATTACTACAAAATACAGTCTCATCTCTGGGTAAATCCTCACTAGAGTGTTGAACATTCTGAGACAAAGTAATAGGAGCATTTAGACTTCAGTCTCCAAACTTTCCCACCAGCAGGCTGTCCAAGCATTAAAGTTATTAGGGTGCTCAGGTTTTTTGCAGCTCATACTGCTTCAGTTCCCACTTGCAGGGATTCTCAAAAGTATTTTCCTAAGAAGAGGTGTTGTTTCAATAGAAAACTGTGGAGGGAAGAGGATCGCTTTGCTTTCATGGTCCTTCAGAGTGGAAGGAACTAAAAGTTGCTGACCTTTACTGAAGTGTACTCACTTTTGTGTTGTTGCTTAGATAACAGATACTGATACGCTGACAGGGAGCATTTATCATTCAACCTTCACAAAAGTGTGGAAATTCACCACTGATGACTCTTCCTGAAATGACAGGTGAGAAATTGTGCAGAGATATTTTTCCAGGATTTGTTAGCCCAAGAGTGAATATTGATTGATGATCTGTCCAAATTTGAGAACACAAGATCCCATAAGCTCCTTTAACTGCCACAAGCAAAAAGTAGTGAAAGACAGTAGCTTGTTGGAAGATGAATGCCTGGAGAAGGTGGAGACACTGGAGATCAAGCTTCAGGTTGTTACACAGAGCAGAGCAACTGCAAGAGAAACTGTTGAGTCTCCACTCCTGCTAGACATGCCTGGAAGACTACATCTTTAGTCTTCCACACAGATATATATTTGGACTATTTGATAGCACTTTTCTGGAGTAAGCAACTGTGTTCTCCTTCTTTGAAAACCAGGTGTTGGTTTGGACTTAAAAGTGACAAAGAAGTAAGGAAAAGATTGGGCAAAAGTAGACAGATGTGGGCAGAGGAATGTGCTTCCAAATGCTGCAGAGTACGCAGGGACTGAGACAGTCCTGGACTTCTGACAGACCTGGTTTAACAGTGGGAAACAACAAGCCAGATTCAAGTCTCTACTTCAGATCAATGACATGAGAAAGCAATCATCTTTCCCCAGCATGAGGTTATCAGGTGCATTCCTCTGGGTTTTCATCAAAAGCTCTAGGCATGAGGTTATCTAAATATAGAAAGAGAATCTTTTAGATGTGTTAAAAATATTTGTGGAATGGTAAGTCTTCCCACTAGAGCTTCAAATTAGGTGCCTTCATGCATTTTCCATACTAAACCAAGTGCAAAGCAAATAATCTTTTTTATTTAGATAGAGGTCTAAAGAAGTGTTTGATATTATAAAAGATAAGAATAAACTTTGCATCTGTTCACAGGTTGCATTCCTTACCAGCTTGTCCCAAAATCTAATCTGAAAACAGTCCATACCATTATATGGTGGCCAGTGAGCCCAGACAGGTGATGATGAGGTCCTCAACACTTGTATATGCATTTCACATCCTCTACTTCATCCAAGACTTAACCTGGTCCCCTGAACTGAACATCCCAACCATGCAAACCATTTAACACTGTTCAGAGAAGCAGGCACTGGAATTTCACCTCGTGACTTGTGTGCTGAGACAGAGTTCTTCAAAAATAAAAAAATTCGCTCATCAGGAATGATTCTGTGAAGCAAGACAATCTTCAGTTAGCAGAGATATTCAGAAGATTTATTTCAAAACTAGATTCTTGCTCAAATCAAAACATTAATGCAGACACAACTTGCATGACTGTATAGAAAAGCTGAATATTTGAGAATGTGCGCGAGTGTTGAATTAAACATAAGAACCGAACACAATTCATAACTTCCTAAATTTGAGAGAGTACATAAGGAATTAGAATGTATTTTTAAAACTTTAAAGAAACAACAAAATGCTTCAGCATGCTCCATATAAATTGTGTTGGAGATTAATAAAACCCTGAGAAAGTGCCAAAAAAAATAATGACAATTTGTCTGTGTTATCTAACTTATTTTGAGTGAGAATTTACAGAATTGCTGAAGGTTTTTTGTCATTCTCTGAAAGGTCTTAAAAGGGTAGTGATTTTACTTAACATCTTTGTCTGAGGTTGAGTAAGGCTTTTGTGTCTTTTGAGATCACTTTCATTTTGAAAAAGCACCCAAAATTTCAAAAGTGCATTAGAAATTCCAGAAACTCTCTAAATCCAAACTACACACTTCTCTTCCCATCCAAAGAAGTCCATGACTTTTAATTCTCCTTCAGCAGTCCAAATTTAAAGTGTCCTCTCAGGACACTTTCAAAGAGGCTGTCTAGGTTGACAACCTGATATTCAAGAAATGGTCAAAATGCCTTTTCATCGTGATTCTTTCTGGTGAGTTTGACACCTATTTCTGTAGACCTTCCTTTCTCTCATTTAACACAGATCTCCCTTTTGGTATTTTCTTCTTAGCATACTCAATTACTCCTCTGGGTCTCACTATTATTCCTTTTTGCATTTTAAGTAACTTGGTACACAACATGGTGTGCTAAAATTACTTTCTTGTACAAGATTGTGGAAAGAATTTTCTAAGCATTTCAAACCAGAAAAATTAACCTGATATAAAAAAACTAAAATGTTGTTCAATGTGTTTAGAAATTGAAGGCAAATCTTTGATCATTTCCACACACAGAACAGAATCCTATTAAAATCCTTGATACCACTCAAGAAGCTGCTGGAAACCTGACTGTTGTGAACACTAAGGCAGTACTGACTAATTTTTCTAACAAAAGAGTCAAATGTAGGTTATGCAGTCCTTGCTCTATATACTATTATTGTAGTTTATTTTGTGTTTAAACCAGAGACTCAAAAACTGATGGTTTTTCCTCTGTATCTTTCTTTAAAAGCCTAGTAAGTTTAGTATTGGCAGGTTTTTCCCTGTCAACCACTCTGTTACTATTTCTTCAGCAGATGCTGAGAAGTGGTGAAAACTCTGTACTGCCTGTACTAGATATAGAAAATTCACTAGATATAGAAATTTGAAAATCAAAACCTTCCTTCTGACAGTTAAATATTTCATATTTTCATTAAATAAATCAGATATCCTCTTCAGCTTAGGTCCATATGTCCCATTTGGAGGAAGAAGCAAAAAGCCTATAATATTTATTTCCCCCAAACTTACTGTAGGCTGAGCTTGTTCCTACTAAAACAAATGTGGAGTTTTTGAGGAGTAGTGTTAAATTGTTGAAAGCTTCCACTGGAGTTGCATAAAGAAAGGAGCAGGAAAAAAACCTGATATCTTGATGTGATTCTGTATTAGAGATCTCATGAACTTCCCTGTGCAGCCTTTCGCTTGATGCAATTTGATTTTCAGATGCTGTTCTTCATAGGTCTACCTTAATTCAATGAAATGATGACTATTTCATTTCAGGAAAAGTTTGAAAGATGTAGCCTCCTAGAACAACAGTATAACATCTGAGTGGTTAAAAAAAATTTGATTAAATTCTCCTCTGCCAACATGTTCACATACACACATGCACGCGCTCCCTCACACACCCTTTAGGAGATGTGAATTAAATCAGTTTTGGGCAGAGTATAGCACTCCCATAGTTTCTTTGGGTGATAAAATAGCAAACATGTCAGTGCAGCTGGCCCTGAGACTTTCTGCTGTGTGTTCCACTCCCTGAAATAGAGACCCACCTATTGCTGGATTGTTTCAAAGGGATTTGAGATAAGTGGAAAGCTGTTGCTGAAGAAGTTAATTTTGTTCTGCCCTTTGCAAATTTCTTGTGATGTTATTCTTGTTCAAATACCCTCTCTGGGCTACAGCTAATGGAGAAATAAAAAGAACTTTCCTTGGCTTTTTTGATTGGTCTTCTTGGTTTTCATTCATGGACATCTTTATCATTCTCCTGTATTCATTTTTCAAGGTTGTCTCTGCAATTATGACACATTATCAAGGCAATTCAAAATAATATATAGACTTTTTTGCATTTCTTCTCTACTGATGGCTTCCTTGTCCTTTCTCTTTCTTTTTTTTTTCTTTTTTTTCCCCTGATGATGAAGCACAGTTAAAAGCAGGCTATGCTTCTTCAGTTTTGTTCATGTTCTCTAACTTAACATCGGTTTATCATTCTTGATTTAATGAAGTATAGGATGCAAGGCTGTTTATGAATATTTCTTTTTACAATACACAAAAAGGAACAAATATCAAACCAGCAAAAACACAGTCTAAGGTACAGAAGGCTGGGTTTCTTTTTTCTTCCCTATTCTTATGAAAGAGAAGGAACCAACTCAGCTGGGTATCAGTCATCACAAGATTTTGGTTTGATTTCTGCAGGTGGCAGAGGTAAAAGACTTAGCTATGCAGAGCCTGGGGATTCAAAGGAAGAAATTGGTCAGATGTTCTTTCACTTCATCAAATTCTAATGGGGAATGAGTAAAATTTACCAGATTTTTTTTGTCTCTCATTCTTTTGCAGCCTAGAGTATTATCAAATAATGGGAAAACACTGACCAAAATTTACAAACTGAAAAAGCTCCTGTTGAACACCTCTATGCTTATTAGGCATGTTTTTGACCAGCAAATCCTGCCCCCTTTTTTTTTTACAAGAATTATAATAAGCTCACCATCTCAAAAGATGTCTCCATTGCTCATATATGAAACTATTGATATTGGAGCTTAATTTTAAGAGACCATTAAATCTCTTCTTTAAAAGAACAAGAATCTTGACTTAATAATAACATCAAGAGAGGCAGAATAGGATCTTAAGGTAAATATTATTCACATGATGCACAATCTAACAATTCTGGAATTCTGAAAAATATATACAATATTTTCTGAAAATAAAATAAGAGTCATGGTAACACAAAATCCATATAATTGTGAGCTATCTGCCTCAGAAGCTGAATAGTAAAAGTAGCACTTGTGGTCTGGAAAACTAAGGGGAATGAAACTGATTTTCTAATTATTATCTTTGCAAACATCTTAATCAAATTTTAAAAAATTCACAATTGATTCTGCAAAAAAAATACTGAATTAATGCAAATGAAAAATATATGAACGGTGTTATTTCTGTAATAAACAGCACATGTTTGAGGATGGAGTGATATGCCTTCTGTCTTAGTTTTTCTGATAGCATTGCAATTTTGATATTTAGTTTCAATTTACATGTCACAAATCATCTGATTTTTTTCAATTAAGCATGATTAACCATTACCTAATGTTCAGTTTGACTTCTCAAAATGTCTTCTCCCTTATGAAAATAATAAAACAGAAGGCTGAGAGAAACAGGAGGCAAGTGATTGTGAATCTTTTTAGAAAAATCTCTATTAAAAATAAATCTTTCTGATACTTATTCCTCACATAAAAAGAGGATATGAACAAATGTTGAAAACTGTGTAGAAATTGATAAAGGCCTTAATTGTTTAGCACGGTGAAAAGTTCAAATCTATTTTATTATTCACCTCTCTTTTGTTAGACCTAGGCTTCTGGGGTGGAAGTGCAGCAACTTAGAGTGACACCCCTCACCTTCCTCTCTGTATTAGCTCCTGGAAAAGCCTCTGGGTTGTCTGGAACTCAACAGACCCGAGAATTATAAGATAGAACAGATACTCCATTAGCCACGTGCTAGAATTCTTTCACTGCTTTATTATATTTTTCTCTGTAAAGAATTTGTTGTTGCTATTGCCTAGCCAACAATATTTTAACTAGCATCCGGCAAGGATGTGCAGGAATTATTGTCACTTCATATTGCATAACATGTGAACTTAATGCGCTGTGTCTTGTACATATATAATTATTTTTGCACTTCTTTTCATAATATCTTTGTATTTCTTTTTCTGTGTAATGTAAGGGTCTCTTGTATCCTATCTGGTTATTTAGTAGTCAAAGGAAACTGTATTCTGTTTCTAGATACAACATTTCTACACTATCCATATTTCAGTGCAATTCTTCTGGCTTTAGCTTCTTCAAGTCTGTTGAGATATTTTTAGAAGTTGAAAAAGAATTTTTTTTTTCAAAATTTAGCAAAAATTTTTAAATTGACAAATCATGATGTTTCCTTACAGATGTCAATGATTGACTTCTTTGTACTTATAGAAAAGAAAAGGAATTGTCTTATTGAAATTACTTCATTACCTATTTCCTACTATTACTGTTAATCTGAATTTACATCCTAAAGGATATCTGATGGTTGTCATAACTGCAGAACAACTGTCTTTCTCCTATTATCACCTGTTTTTCAACTGTTGTATTTTTCAACTTTTCATAAAATATTAAAATAGCATATGCTAGAACAGACCTCCTTAATCCTGTTTTGCTTTTTTTTATTATTATTTTTCAGGACATTCTGAGATACTATCCATCTTTATTAGCATATTATATTACTAATTTATACATGGAACTCCAATTAGCATAATTGGAGCATAGCTGCATAGTAAGTACAGTACAGGAAAATAAAATATTACAGTCCAGCACCAACTTTTTAAATTATGTGAATGTTGACAGATATGAGATAAAATGTTAAGCTGCAGAAAACTTTTGCTGATTACAGTGTAGATGTCCTTATTTATTTTGTAAATCAGTCTTTTAGTTTTACATCCTTTGCTTCTTGGATGCCTTGCTGGGAAATTCCTTAACTCTTCCAGGTTGCTCAAAGCCCCGTCCAACCTTGCCTTGAACATTTCCAAGGATGGAACGTCCTTATACTTGTATAAGGGTCTCAACCACCCTCACTGTAAAAGGATATTTTCCTTATGGCTAATTTAAACCTGCTCTCTTTTTGGTTTAAAACCATTACAACCTTGTCCTCTCACCACAGACCTTGATAAAAAGGAAAAGGAGAGCAGAAAAAGACAACTCCTGCCTCTCACCAAGAGTGCAGCACCATCATTTATTCTGCCTGGCATCAGGAAGCAGGGACCTCAATAATCTCCTTCCTGTATGGTTTTCTTTAGGATCTGCACTCTTTCCATAGCACTCTGCACTCCACACTCAGCCACTCTTTGCTACTGTTTTAGAGGTGTGAAAATCCTGGAGGGAACCAAAACTAAAGAGAGTTGACCTTTATGACCTTCATCATAGAGATTATACATTGTACCTATTCTTAGTGGTAATAGATGTTTCTGTGCTTCCCCTTCTTTCTGAGTACTGTGCAAGATTAAGGTCATGGAGGGGTAAACCATAATAAATTAAGGGATCTGTAATGGANCTGTTTCTCTGATCAAGAAATTTGCATTCAATTCATCAAACCAAGGGCAAATATTCCTAGAAGCTTGCTCTATTTGAAAAAGTAACAATATTAAATACTCGGAGAAAATTGGGATAGTCCCACAGCAAATGGAAATGCTTAGAAAAGTAGATCCCACCATTCAGATTTCCATTTCCCATGGCTGCTGTGTAAATTTGTTGTTAAAAAGTTTCTGAATAGTGTATATGATCTTATATTTGTTCCCTCTTCACTCAGGCATGCTGACTGGAAGATACACATGCTAAGAAGATCTGTTTTGCTAGACATGATCTACCTGACCTAGTATACATATATTTAAGCAATTTGCATGGAAGTATTTAAATAGAGAAATAAATTTTGCTCTCATACCCTTAACCTAGCAGATTACAGATAAAAAAACACACTGTCAGAAGAAATCTGGATAGCCATGCTATAAGGCACTAGGAAATTGGAAAGTTGTAGCAGGGGTGGTCATCTGCTCAACTTTTGTTCAATATAAAGTTAATAGAGCTTTCATGGCGAGATGATAGAAGAGATTTTATGTATAAATAAACATGAGAAGCAAAAACTCTTATAATTCAAATTTAAGCATATGAAGAATGGTAACAAACAAGAGATGAGTGGTGAGTCAGAAGATCTGTTCATGATAATCCCAAAATCCAGAAGGTAAAGAAGCAATGAACATTAATCCAATCATATTTTTTATTAGGCCTCAGCAGGAGACATCTATAAAATTTGGGCTGGCCATGCCTCAAGATGTAGCCCTACCAGAAATAACACCAATTTCCGACAACATTTTATGTGTTTATAAGGGTATTTTTAGGTTTATATAATGACAGTGGACATTGCAGGTGCTACTTGAAACCCACTTTCAGCTTGGTTACTTGGAATTTCCAAAGCATCCTAAAGTCTGCATTACACTGACCTTGATTCTTAGTTCTTAAGTTTATTTAGGAAAGGAGGATGTGAGGAAGTGAGTCTGTAAGATCTTTTTTAAGGCAATTAGGGTTGGTTGTTTCTCTGTGCAGAAGCTGCTGTATCACAGATTATTGATCACCTGGAACTAGATGAAGTAGAACTGATGACTAAATAATATATATGGATAAAATATACATGAAAATATGAAGCCAAGGTAGCTGAAGTAGGTAGAAACCAAAAGCAACCACTGAGGTACAGAAACTGGAAGCTTCATTCGGCTGCAGATCCTCATTTTCATCACTCTAACACTCCTCAATAGTTTACAGAATGCTTTACAACTGCATTTTCAGTGCAGTGCCAGGTACTCACACATACTTTTGATTTGTATGACTGAAATGTGCACAACCATGAACATGCATGTTAAAGGTCAGGCCGTAATTCCTTTCCTCAGTCTTTTTATTTGTATCATCAACAAATAGCATTTCCTTATTTTATAAAGCTTAGAAAAATACTGAAAAACCACCAAGGAGATAAAAAATCAACTCAAATTTAACCCTGCAAAAAATGCAAGTGTGAGATGTGTATAATTAGTAAAAAAATATAAATTAAAAAATATTCCTAAAGTTAACGTACATATACAACTACACACAAAAGTACAGGTTCTTTGTTTAATAACAGGCTTGTTCTTCCCCCAAATTCTTTACTCTCTGGTGATTCACCTGTGCAAAACTGCCCTCAACTGTGTTCTAAAAATCAGTGGCTATAATAACCAAGAATTAAATTAGGACAGGAAGAAGTCTATCTTGTAATTTTATAGGAAAAGTATCATAATGAAATCTGAATATTCTGCTACTTCTCAGATGTTTGTTGATGCAATAGTGCTGAAACATTTTAAAAAAGAAAAATGAACACTTATTCTGATTTAACAGTGTAATTTTATTGACTACCAAAGAGCTATTTCTGATTTATACTGCAGAGATCAAAATCAGATGCAGTTCCTCTATAATATTCTTTCTAACATCTCCTGTATAGGTGGAAATCTAAGATTATGGGGGTTTATGCACGCATATTTGGCAGCCTTTTCGTATTTATTGGTGTAGCAAATATCATTTGGATTTGGTGCCTTTTTGCTAAAGACTCAAATAAGTTATTTGCTGTATGAATAAGTATTTGATAGCAGATCAGACAAAGATAAGGCGTGAGGTATGAGTTTGCAGTTGCAATAAAGTGACTAAAAGGCCAATTCATCCCTCATGTAACATCGCTGAAGTCAATGAATTTGATCTTTATGTTGAAAATCCAATTTCACACTTAAATAGATTATTTTTATCAGTTGTTTGTTTTTTGTTTAGTACTAGCTCTTGTAAGGATACCCTGTAGGATGAAACCAGTGATATTCACTTGTAACTTTTACACATGCAGCACACTGTCTGGTTTTTTTCCAAAATATACCCCCGCAACTCATGTCAAGGAAATTCCAATGTACTTGTACATATAATTAGTATCATTAGTTCAATTAGTGAAGATTAGGGATTTAGATGAGATATGACACTTGAGCTAGACAAAATTCAGAGAAATCAAAAAGCTGAACTGATATCAGGATCTGTGAGGAAATATAGTTCTTAAAATGGAAGAACCACAGGATTGCCAAAACAGTGGGACATAATTAGACTAAGCTGAAAGCTAGAGGGAAAAGTACTTGAGCAAAGAACAGTGTCTGTTCCACAATAAAGATGTAAAATAAGAAAGGTTAGTGCATATGCAAATCAGCAAGATTTAGGAAACAAGGATGTGCAAGTAGAAGGAGCACATTTTAATGCTATAGTAACAATCCCAGAGGTACAATAGCATGTGGAGAAATGGGTACTCAGAGAAGGTGGTCAGTCTTTCTATCTTTGCACCTGGACTCCAAGGCACAGAGGAAACTGTGAGCAGCTGCAGTCAGTGTTCCCAGATTCTCAGTCTCCAACACTCCTGTCAGCATTAAGTCTTTGGCTTCTTCATGAAATATTTCATATATCACCCTGCTGTTTAAACTGGTTCTGAATCTATTTCCTCCTGAGCATCCTCTGACTGCTTCTTCCTAAACAATTTCAAGTAGAGAATCCTTATGGCCAACAGGGAGAACACATATTTTGGATTTGCTCCAGCTTTTGTGGAGATAAAGAATTTGGAGGTATCATCTGTAGCAATTCCTCTCTCCTTATACCACTTTTAATGTTTATGCATCTTAATCAGAGGTGATCAAAGTATTTAAAATCAAGAGTGAAGATTTAGGGCTCCAGTACTGATCTTCCTATACACTTAAACTTTTTCTGTCAATCTTCATTTTCCACGATTGTTTTTTAAATCTGTTTAGAATTGGCCTTACATCTAAACAGTAACCTATTTCAGAGCACTAGAACATTGTTCAGAACTAAGGTTTTTAAGAGTGCAGATAGGCTTTTCTCATGGTAAAAAGAAATTGCTTCTACTGTGCAACCTTTATTTGTAAAAAGACAGTTTGTTAAAAAACCTTGCTGTCTGCCAAAGTCACAAATTTTTTTGAGATTTCTTTGAGAAGCTGAATGTTCATGGTTTTGAAAAATCCTAGAAGACAAAGTTAGGTTCATCTTACTTTGCAATGTTTGGAAGCTTGCCACCTGCAAAATAACCTGTGTTACCACATGTGCTATTCAGTAATGTGGGTTTATCTCTTTTCCAGTATATCATTACAAGTTTTCCACATGGGAAATATACAGGTTTGGATTGGGACTGTAGAAATCATTTGTCCAAACCTATGTGTCTAAGTTCCCTGTAGAGAGGAGAGAAAGAGGAACCTTCAGGTGGTAATTCATCTAAAATATGATTTATCAAAACATTTTCTGCAATCCATGTTGATCACATTAATAAATGCAGACTAATCCATGTGTCTGCTGATTTCTTTGAAGAACTTTTGTAGCACTGACTTTCAACTACAAAATTGGTATTGACTCTTCTTATTTATCCACACGAACTCTCCTCCTTACTACAACTTGAAGCAATTTGCCAGCTCAGACTCAAATAGTCTGTACTCTCAAGTGTCCCACAAATCCTTTAAAAGCACATATTTGTAACTTATCTCCCACCAAGGAAATTTAAGCAATAGCTTGAACACACATCTTACCTCAAAGTTATTAATCTAAGAATTTCACATTTCTGCTCATTTAAAAATTTAGAATTAATATATTTATTGCAAAATATATTACTCTGGAAGCTTGGTTTCCTGATGTGGAAACCTTATTTCTACTTACCATTTTATACTTCTTCCTTCCCTGTATAGCTGATGTGCCCATTTAAACAGGAACATTTGTTATATTTTGGGGCCCTGCCTGGATTGCTTTTAATCCTGACTGCATCCAAAGTAATCAACAATGTTTTACCTTCTTCAGCTGCTCTCTTTTTACATGTCTCTTTTACATGAAAAATTTGGTTTAACTTTCTAACTAGGCAAGACTTCAAAATATTTTGAAATGTTTTATGTTATCACTTTTCTGACTCAATTAGCTTTATCCAGTGAGTTCATTATTCTACTCTCCCTGGAATGATTTTACCTTCCCAATATCCCAGTTTAGGTGATTGCTTCCATAACACAATCCTGCACACCGCAATGCCAGAATTACTTCTTGTTGGGAGCATACATGACCATTTAGCCACCTTTGGTGTAAAGCACTCAGTTTGATGATGTCTTCAAAACCAGGTAGATTTTTGGTGACTTAAATTTCTGTATGTCTAAAGCAATGTTTAAACCACCTTTTGCCTGAGAATACTCAACTGCAAATATTTTGATGTTCCCTTCATGCAGTTCTGACTGCTTTAAAATCCATGTTCAAACTGATGTCATCCTGAAAACAGAAAACCTAGAGACAGAGGATATGGAAAACATGTATAATTAGCAGGGAAATTAACTTAATGCTGAGAGGCAACAGGTGCCTAATCGAGCATCCAAGCAATCTCCTAATTTTTAGATCTTTAGGGTTTTTTTCCTTGTTAACTGACAAATGAGAGGTAATGATGATACTGATGAAAAAAACAGCGATAAAACCTGAGGAAATCCCACAAATAAGCAAGAAATGGCCAAAAGACTGGCAAGACTGCTCTCAGCAGCAATCAGAGAAGGATTATCTAAGTTGATAAGCAACAAAAAAGGCAGAGAAAGGCACCATCTGGCTTTACCCTTCCCAGAAAAAAGGTCAGAAAAGTATTTCCCTTTGCTTTGGAAATACCCAGCCATACACACACCAGCCCAAGGCGACCCCAGAGCAAGAGCCCTGAGAAGCAGGGGTGTGTCTAGGCAAGAAGCTTTCAAAGGTAAGGCATTTTTCTTCTTTATCGCCCTCCTGTGTTTTAGGGCCAAATTTTGGTCCTAAAAGACAAAATTTGTCCTCATAATCATAGAGTCTGTAGAGATTGTTGGTCCAGTCCCCTGGCAGTTTTTTTTCCCAGTTAATACTCTGCCTCCCTAACCTATGAAGAGCACAAGAACTCAGAGAAGGTAAATGTTTATTCACTGCAGGCAGAGTGCAGCAATGTTTCTAGTCATTTAAGGCTTGAAACAACATGGAATTTTCAAGCCATTCAAAACATTTGCACTTCCTAAAAACCCCAAGTTTCGCATTCTTCAGAGAGTACCCTTCTTTGGCAAGTAATGATTTAGGAGCTATTAAATCTTTACATTATCCCAACAACATGTCAATTAAGGGAGGCATTTTATACAGATTACAAAGATTTGTCGGAGGTGGCCACAGCTTTGTTAAAGCTGTTTTGTGGACATCTTCATAATTAATGGAAAAATCATTAGGAATTCAGTCTTTATTAACCCCTGTAGCTGCAGGGGCCCATTTCATCTTAATTGCATTCATTTGGCACTGGCAGTATTATACAGCATAATCACTAATAAATGATCTTTTAATTTGTACCAATCAAGAGACCTTGCTTTCATGCCAATATT
The DNA here is from genome assembly GCA_013397245.1 of Thryothorus ludovicianus. Classification (NCBI taxonomy): domain Eukaryota; kingdom Metazoa; phylum Chordata; class Aves; order Passeriformes; family Certhiidae; genus Thryothorus; species Thryothorus ludovicianus. The sequence continues at coordinate 128,671 of VZTB01014662.1, read as the reverse complement.
CCTGTTTCTTTGATGTTGACCTGTCTTGATTTTTGATCATTTGAACTTAAGATGATTTACTGAAAAATCAATATCAATACCAAATCTGCCGTATTCATACAACTGTGGTTAAGTTCAATTTGACCGTATTTTGATTGAAATAAGTAGTGCTTGATTATCCATTCAGATTTTATGAAATAATCAGGTTGGGAAATCTAGTCCTGTATTCTTATTCAAAGGCAAATAATTAGAAACTGTAGGAAAACTGCAGAGCTGGGACAGCATTTGAAGTAACACTTCAGATCCCACTAATTAACCAACTTTGTCTGTAATCTCCTAGAGGCCTCCACCAAGAGAGTAATATGCTATTACCCATTTAGCGAGGCCAACAGGGGCTTTGGCTACAGTTGTTAATAAGAAAATCTGAGACAGTTTCTCTCATTATACCCCCTGTCAGCACTGTCTCTGCAGTATAAAATAGCCATCATTGTTCTGTTGGTCAGTTAACCAGAAACCAGACTACTGTAAAAAAATACTTTACAACTAATTGAAAATGACTGAAACATTCCTTTATCAATCAGTTGCTTTGTGTTATTTGAAGAAAATATAAATGTTAGTGAAGGAGGGCAAACATAAAGTTCAGTCTCTTTAATGAATACCCCCTGCATGAACTAGAATTACTGACTTAGCTAAAGAGAAAAAAACCCTTACAGCTATTGCTTCAGCCTCTTGGTTATGAGTTAAAGGAAAAAATCCACATGATCTCTTTCCTAATATTATAGCACTTACTCCCTAAGTACTGAATTAATTTGTTGAGAATTTACAAGTAAATCTGTTTAATTACTACGAGCAATACGGGTCTTGTCTAAGTTCTTACGGAGCTGTTGCATTGTGATACAGTTCTCCTGCTGGCAGTGAAATAAATAAATAAATGATGTGGTGCATTCTGAGGTGGGAGGGAACGAGCTGGACCACTGCAGCTACATCATGGTAGGGATTGTAAGAGTTCCTCCTGTTCCTGGGTCACTGCCTCGACCCCTCACTGTTTTGCTTGCAGCAATTTTGGAGGACTGACCTCCTTCCTTAAGTCTTTGGTAATTTGGAGCAACCAAGTCTGAAACAATCCCCAGTTGCCAAAGGGAAATGAAGTTGGGAATGTGTATGTGTATGTGTGTGTACATGCAAGCTAGATGACATTTTATTTTACCTCTTTCCAATTTTCAGTGCAAATATTATAAGTCCATAAAATGCATAAGCAAGATTAAAGAATTGCTCTCCAATGGTTAAGATATGTACATGAGGGAAGGAAATGAAACAGTTTCAAGGCTGTCAAGCAGTGGCATTGCACAGAACACTTTCCAGGTTTGGGGTACGGAGAGGAAGGCAGAAAACACTTTAATCTGAAACTGCAAGCATGAAATTGCTTCCATTAAGCTTGACTTCCTGATTATTGTGTAACATTATCAAAAGACACACTTAAGGCTGTTTTGATACCCTAAGTGTACATTACCATTCCTAAACAAATTTAAAATTAATAATGACTGTCCTTGATGTATAATGCCTGATAGTTACTGTTGTTTGGAGGGGGTTTTTACAGAAGTTCTGTGAAGTCATCTGTCCTAAAAGATGGATCAGTAGTCCCACCTTTAAAATTGTTATACTACAGCTACTTATTTGGGAATTTTGACAGAAGAACATTTGTAATAGCAGCAATTCAGTTTTTGCTGCTGCTGAGCTGGTTGCCTGCCCCAAAAAAGTTTTACATATAGGTTCCAGAAATACTGCATTCCTCATCTCTGTAGAGGAAAGAAGACAGTATTCACTCTAATAATTAATTATTTACATTGATAGAAACACACCAAAAATATTAAACTACAATAATTGGGGTGGGGGGTAGGGGAAGAGTGAAATCACCTTTATCAATAAATGCTGTAGCTCATAATTACTTATGTAATTTTGGGGCAGTTCTTCAGAAACCTAACTCAAATGTTTCTGTCTTTTCTACTCAGACAACTCTGATCTGTTTAAGCGTGGGGCAGACAGCAGATTTTTCATTTTATGGCCATGCCTTTTAGAAGTTCAAGCAATAGTCTCTAATTTTGTCCATGCACTAATCTTAGTCCAGCTGCTTATATTCATCTAGTTTGCACTCTGAAGAACTGTTTTCTCCAACTGACCCCTTTATGTCTAAGTCATAGCTTAGCACTCTTCTGTTGTTCAGTGCTCACCTCAGTGAAAATCCCAGGCTCTTGTTAATATTTTAATAGCACAGATGTAAAAATCTCCTTGCTTGCTGACAATCTTTTAGATAAATAGTAACACATAGAATATGTCACCACATATTTTATATTGTCGAATAGAATTTCATGGCAAGTCTCATACACAGAAGCTTCTCTGCATGAAGCTTGCTTTTAGCTTTCAGCAAGCTTGCAACCTCATAGGTCTCACCCCTAAAACTTATTTTGGTGTAAATAAGAGCAATTAAATACTTCTTAACTCTAAAACTATTTTTAAGTTGGATTTCATTTTAATGAGATGGAAAGAAGATGAGCAGAGTGATTTTATTCACCAGCATATGCCTCTACTACTTGACTGAAGAATAGACACTGCACATGCCATCAGAAAAACTCCAAACTTTTTGCCTCAAATCCTTGCTGGCCATGCCAATTTTTTGCACCTTTAATATTCTCATCATGGATGAGCATTTATATCTATTCTGAATTTGTTCTTCTTTAATTTCTATTTATGTTCCTCCTGTCCTAGCTTCTTGAGCTGGTCTGAAAATAGCAACTCATGTTGACATTATCTGTTCCATTTAAAATTTTAAATACTTCAATTAAATCACCTCTTAAGTGATTTTTCTTTCTAGACTTCATAGATTTAGATGTTCAGCTTATCCTTAGAACTTATGCCTTCAACCTTGCCACCTTTTCAAGAACACCAATAGCACATCTATAATACATATCAAAGGTAACAGTGTGCAGCCTGAGTGTTGTCTCTAACTTTCTCAAATATATATATTCTGCTGCCCTGGCTGACTATCCTAGATGGCATGTCTTTGGAAACACTTTTAAAAAGGTCTTGTCAAAGTCAACTGCATTACTTATATTCTATTCAACTTTAAATGTGCTTTATATTTATAATACCAGTGCTCAGCAATTTATTTTTTTTAACATTAGTTCTTACAATCATGTAAATATTCATTTAGCGGACTGAGAAAAAAAGGTTAAAATTTAACTTTAATGTTATTCAATACTATTTATCCTCTACATTTGGAATGGCCTTTCCTAAAGTCCTTTGTTCTTCCAGAAACCTACCAATTTCTAATTTGTGGTTCCTAGACTCATAGTTACACACTTTCAAATTCTTTCTATGCTATTTCCAAATCCCCCAGTAAAATGCCACTACAGGCACATTTTCAGATTTTATAACAAATAGTTTATGCAGAATGTAATTTGTAAAAGTGCTGTAATAAATTAGTGGACTTATTACAGAGAGAGACTTCCATTTCAGTATCTAACCAGCAGAGGACTGTCTAATTTCCATAATGTAGAAAAATTCTGAAAGATCATGGAGGTAGTCCATGGAGGCCAACAACTCATCTGTGGAGAAAATGTCAAATAGAAGGCAACTCAAGTGAAGACTCCTTTCTTTGGTGTGCTGTAATTACAATTATGTCCCTCACGTGCTTCTGTCATCTGTTCATCTTCCAGCCTGTGTTGATACCAAGGTGTGCCCTACCCAGGTGCAGCACATTACATTTGGTCACGTTAAATTTCATGACATTTCCATGGGGCCACTCCTCCTCAACTGTTTCAACTACACCACTCAGTTTGGTGCCATCACCAAGTTTGTGAGGTTGCACTCAATCCCTGCATGTCTGTCATTAATGAAGATATTAAAGAACACTGGTCCCAGTGTGGACCCTGGAAGGATATTACTCATCATTGGTGCCCACTGGGACTCTGAGTCATTAACCACTATCCTCTGGATATGACCATCCAGCCACTTTCTTATCCAACACTTCACTCATAAATCTATCTCTTTCCACTTTAGATGGAAGGATGTTGTTGAGGACCGTGTGAGAGGCTTTACAGAAGTCCAGAGAAATGTCTGTAACCATTCCCTTCTCGACTGATGCAGTTACTCCATCAGAGAAGACCACTGCATTGGTCAGGCAGAATTTGCCCTTCATGAAGCCATCCTGACTGTCTCACCTCCTTGTCATCCATGTCATCCAAGCCTTGGCTTCTAGGACGATCTGTTCCATGATCCAGGTAAAGAGGTGAGGCTGACAGGAAAGTAGTTCCTAGGGTCACTATTTTTAAAAATGAGTATAGTGTTTGCCCCGCTCCAGTCTTCACTAGATTGCCATGACTTTTCAAGCACCATGGAGAGTATATTGGCAACTACATCAGCCAATATTCCTTGTAAGGGAGATGTTCCAGTCCCTGATTCACCTTTGTTGCCCTCCACTGGACTCACTGCAGTACCTCTATGTCTCTCTCATCCTTAGGAGCTCAGAATTGAATATAACATTCCAGGTGCAGCCTCACTAGGGCTGAATGGAGGGGTAGAATCACCCCTCTTGACCTTCTGGCAATGTTCTTCCTAAAGCACCCTAGGACACCATTGGCCTTCTTGGCCACAAGGACACACTGCTGGCTCATGGACAGCTTGCTGTCCACCAGGACCCCCAGGTTCTTCTCCACAGAGCAGCTTTCCAGCAGATCAGTCTCCAGCCTCTACTGGTGCATGGAGTTATTCCTCCCCAGGTACCTGCATTTCCCTTTGTTGAATTTCAGTTTTTCTCTGTCCATCTCTTGAGCCTGCTGAGATCCTTTCCAAGGGCTACACAGCACCCTGGGGGATTGGCCACTCCTCCCATATTTCATCAGTGAACTTAAAGAGGAGGCATCTGTCCTTTTCATCCAAGTTATTGATGAACAAGTCAAATACTGGCCCAGTATTGAGCTCTGTGCACCACCACTAGTGACAGTTCTCCAGTGGTGCCACTGATCACAACCCTCTGGCACTTGCCATTCAGCCAGGTCTGAATCATGGAATCATTTACATTGGAAAAGACCTTTAAGGTCATCAGGTCTAACCATTAACTCAGCACAGCCAAGTCTACCACTTAAACCCCATCCCTAAGCACACAGCATCCCCGTCAGCTGAGACACACAGTTCATAAGGGCAGATAGAATGTTTTGCTAATGGCTTAGGCTGTTTTCTGGAGCTCAGATGGTTTCTTTGCAGAGTTTTGCTGCACTTCACAGAGGTACAAGCTTGCTGAGACCTAGCATAAGACCCATCACAGAGTGCTGCACTGTAGGCACATGTCTGATCCTTAGATGCAGTCATGGCATGGGTAAAACAGAGTCTGAGCTGGAGCAAAAGGTCTCAGAGACCTTCACTCACCCATGGTGAACATCCAACCTACATCCCAGCCTAGAGGAGCCCTGAATATCAGTAATTTGTCCCTGGCTGACTTGAGTCAGCTGGTAACTGAGGCTGATAGCCTTTCTTTCACAATATCCTGCATCCTCCATAAGCTGCTGGGGGCACAGCACAGAGACAGACACAAAGTTCCATCACCACAAATTCTCTATGTAAAAGCAAAAACCTCTGTTTGTCAGACTGAAGTTGCTCAGTAAAACAGGCTGAATGGAGGGCAGAATCTGTCCCTAAAACACATGGTTATTTCCTCGCCATTTGAACTAAACATGGAGGCAGACGGATTTACATGAGAGTGAATTTGAAATAGGGATGAAATGTTCAGAAAGGAAAATGTTGTTTTCATATTGTTCCACTGCCTACAAAACAGGTGAGAGATTTTGTTTTGTGTTTCTCCTGTGACACTACGCGAGACATAGCAAATGTACTGGATTTGTTTAGAAGTTGCTAACGTGTGATTTGGAAGTATCTTTAAAAACTTTTTTTTATAAAAACAGCATCCCATCTCACAACTAGCCTTCCCAGAGTGCTCTTGGGCACCTTTTTTGGAATTGTGCTGTCAGTGCATTTGATTTGCTGTCTGCATGTGATGTTATGTGCCATATTGTCACAGCTTAGGAGGAAGCAGTAAATTGAAGTCGAGTCCTCATTGGAATGAAACTCCCATTTTAAGGAGAAATTCAGATCTATTCAGTTTGACCTTGGAACTTGAATTAAATCTTTAGAAACTCAACTTTCTCAAGGGAAGGATGAGGTTTGTATGAGACTGGATATATTAAAAGCTTATACAGCCCTGGTATAGTGCACGTGCCAGGATGGCTAATTTTTAATTTAGAGAACAATGAAAAAATCAAAGGGTTTCACCTGAACTGATTTTCACAGAGCTAATTTGTTATACTTAAAGCTAGTTTATAAGCATTTAACAGTCCATTAAAAACAGTATTAAAAACCCAGCTGTGATTTTTACTGAAACATTTTTGTATGTTTAACCTGATTTCTGAATGGATTTTTTATAGTTTGGGGTGGTATCATAAAAATGCACATAAGTCTAGGCTGGATTCCAATTTTGTATTGTAATAAGCAGAATTTTATGTATGGGTCTGTATGCACATTCAACAAATCATTCAGAAAGAAAAATCAAGTGGATGTGGTTATTGAAGACGAGGATGGCATTTACCTGCTTGAAATTTGATGCATATTATACATAAGGAGTTGTCCTTGCTGCAGTCACAAAACTAATCCATTTAGATTGTCATGTCAGGGAGTTGGGCACAACAGGTTTCTGCAAGACTACAGCGTGTCACCACCTCAGTGTAGCAGAGCTGCACCCACAGTGGAAAGCAAACCCAGGACACTTGCTCCTGTCCTACCTGCAACAGGCTACTAAATCCTGTCTCAGAACTAAGAAAGTGTACTTGCCCTGCTCCCACACAGAGAGGCAAACTGAGATTTCTAACACAGACAAATGTTCTTCTCCTGCTCTCCATCATTGCTGAGTAAATGCTGACTTATCTTCATTAAATCTGCATGCAGCAAATCAATAAGAAGTTGGGGGGCTTGTTTGTAGAAGTATCAGAATCATTTTGGCATGCTGCTAACATGTTGATGACTCATTTTAGTGTGAATTCAGGAGTTGCCAGGAAATATTCTAAGGCTATCTAAGTCTGGCTAATGCAGAAATGATAGGTACACTGCAACCCATGTGTCAGAGTAAAAGGGAAGGAAAATAAAAATCTCCCTGTGCTTACAATTCCTTGAATTGCAGTAAGACATGGGGCTTAGGTTTAACTGTATTTGATGTCAGTACTTTTCTAGAGGAAAAAATTGGACCAGTGTATTTTTCTCTCAGTAAGGAATGTGGAAGTTTAACCCCAGAATTTCCTTCAATTCTACAAAGTAGCAGATGTACCATTTGTAATGTGTGATGCTCTGTGAGTGCTGAATTTTTGTGCCCTGAAGTGTAGGAATATGACAAGGAGAGAAGCAACCCACAAGGAATGAGGAGGTGGAACAAGATGGAAGTGGATGTGTTCAGTGCAGGATGCACAGTACACGGTTTAACAAGTTGGGATAAGTCACACAGTACAGCCAGCCTGGAAAACACTTCAGAGCAGCACTTTGTCAGGCACTTCCTCTTTTTTTTTTTTCCTTTGGGCATAATGCAAGGTAGTTTATGGATTTCTCTGCTAATTTTTAAAAAACACTATTTTCACTAGTATTAGTGGCCATAGCTCATCAGCTCCAGAATTTATAGAAACAGAGAATGGTATAGGATAGAAGAGACCTTAAATACTATCTAGTTCCAACCTCCCTCTACATCATCTATTAGACCAGGTTGCTCAAATCCCTACCCAATCTGAACCCAAATCCCCTTCCAGAGATGGGGAGTCCACAACATCTCTAGGCAAAATATTTCACTGCATCTCCACCCTTTCAGTGACGAATTTCTTCCTAACATCATAATTCAAACTTTTTCCCACATTATTGCCTCTGCTGAGCATGGAAGGAGTTCAGCATTGGCAACCTCTCTCTCTTGGATGTTCAGGACCATCTGTGTATGTTAATTGCAGTAGTGACTTAAGTGGATTTTCCAGCCGGCTCAAGGATAAGATGGGTGATACTGAACCAAGGACCCAAGAGCTGAAGTCTTTGAATATTCTCAAACTAACCAATGCTCCTGAGTTGTTTCCCTCTTACTGGAATGATAGTGTATGCACAAATCTGTGACTTAAAGTATGTGGAGTACCCTGGGACAAAGGAGTTACTGTTTGGGACTTTGGAAGTTCTAAATAGCAGCCACAGGACCAAAGTATTTTCAAAGGTCAACAGAACTCCAGTAATTTATGCAACTCTCTTCTGAGAAGTTATTATTATATGATCATTTTCATATGTAATTACCTTTTTCCTTTTTGCTGATTCACCTTTTAAACCCTTCATGCATATGATTGAGAAGCATCACCTTGCACACAGGGGAGGAAGAAATGATGTAATCAAACTGTATATCTGATCTATAAGTCTGATCTTTTAGTCAATAGAGGCAGTTTCTGATCTTTGTCTCTTGCAGAGGGAGAGGGAAAATTCACTGAAACAACCAGTGATTTTTTTTGATGAGAGAAAAGTCAGAAGGGGGTGGGGTAGGACATTGAGAGTAGGAGTCTTTGTTCAGTGAAACAAATGTTAACACCGGAATACAGATAAAACTTTATGTATTATTAAAGAATACATTTTGCTGTTGGAAAAATGTAATGCAACCTGGAATCATTTATTCAAACTGGTAATTCTTTTCATGTTGTCACATTACAGAAAGTCTTGATGTGTCTTCTGTCTGACTGAAAATATAAAACACTGTGGTAAAGGCAACTAATAAGAAGGACTATATTTTCTTTAGCA
>VZTB01014662.1:101018-119783 GCA_013397245.1 Thryothorus ludovicianus | reverse complement strand
AAAAAAAAGGGAAAAAGCCCCACATAAATTGATGGGAAAGGAGAATGGGGAAAAAGCAAAGATATTCTGATAGGTCATATTTTTTTCCACACATGAGCATTTAGTCTACAGTAATCTACCAGGACTGTCAAATTTGATTGAAAGATAATGCAAGATTTTTTTTCTTGACACAATTTATAGCATGTATCCATTAGGAATAATTATGGTTGCATGATTTTGCTAGCTGTTATCTCTACAAGTGTTACTAATGGTTTTATCAATTACTCCCTGTCCAATAACTGCATGGTTGTAACCTAATTTAAAGACACTCTATCACTAGGCTGATTTGTGTAGTAGTAAATGACAGCATTTGAGACACCAGCCAAACGACTCACTTCAGTGACTTAGTTAGTCGCTAATAATTAACAATTAGTAGGTACCAAGGAAAAGCTCAAGAGACTAGAGCTCCCATGTTTCCCTTTCTTATCTAAATACAAGAAGTTACCAAGACAATCTCCTGTAAACATAAACCTTTAAATAAATTCTCCTTCTGTGGCTCATAAAGAAGTGTGTTTTAATAAAGGTGAAGAGTTGAGGAATAAAACAGAACCAAATTTTAGGATCCATGCTTGTAAGACATAGTGACAACCTGAGTAGGAGATACAGGATTGTATTTTGAGGTTTTGCCGTTAGTGGTGTAGTTCAAAAGCAAAGCCAGTGTGCTGAAAGGGGAATAGTGCTGGCAAAATCGTGCTATTTCCTTGAACTTTAGAGAAAAAATGCTGGATGTGCAGAAAGAAGCACTTCATTACAGATCATTAGTGAGGTTTTATGTACAGCTCAGAAAGGTATTGCCTGCTCAGAACAGACTGGAAAGAAGTCTATTTTAAATGAGTGTAAAAGATGGTATTCCTCCAAGGATGTTATCTCTGAGGATTTTAAAGAAATTTTCCATTAAAAAGTCTCTCTTCTTAAATAAGACTTTGAACTTTAAGTTTAAAGCAGGATCTTGTACTCTGCAAGGAACTATTTCTATGTAGGCACAAAGATATTTAAAATAACACTGAGTGTACAGGGGTTGAGGTTTTTACAGTGCACAGTCCTTTGCACAGTCCATTAGTATATATGAATCTAGCTTGATGGGCAAAATTGCCCAGAATAATTCATCATTTGGGTTATTGTGTCAGATCTTAGCACATCATCTCTTTCAGATTATCCAAGATCCCAGCATAACAATCTTTCCTTAGGAGCCTTGAGGGCTGTATGTTTATAAAATGCTGCACTTTACCCAGTCTACAGTCTGATGACATTTTCAGGCTTACATGCAAAACCAATATCTGCTATGAAGCTTGCACATTCTTCGTAGGAACATAGGAGCTGCCACGCTGGATTAGATCAGTGATCCATCTAGCATGGTCCCTGTCTCTGACAGATGCCAAATCCCAGCTGCTTTACAGAAAGGTGTGAGAAACCTCATCAGAAAAAATCTCTGGAAGCACCTGCCTGTAAAGGGAGTTGCTTCTTAAACCCTTAGTAAGTGACTGGTTTATGCCCTAAAGCATGGCTGCATATATGCTTTTAAAATTACAGGGTTTTTGTTATAATTACAAGAGCTGTCACTATAATATTTGTATTATATTCTTGATCTCAAGGCTATGTCTAAATTCCACAGCACAGTCCCACTTCCCTGATCATTATCCAGGTTGAGGGCTGACCCAGACAGGCTGCAGTTTGCTTTTAGGCAATGTGGTCAAGTTTCTTTCTCCTGGGACCCAAGTCCTGCCCAGAGATGAGGGAGATAAAGAATGTCTAGTTCCCAACCTGACATGGGCTCTCAGATCACACAGTTTAAAATAGTCACAGAAACCAAGCTGCCATTAATTAATTCAGTTGGGTTGGCTTGGACATTTTTTAAGTCTCTTCTATTGCATTTGAATTTTCTTTCTTTTTCATTGACCCCATGCTTTGAATTCATAGAAACAGTAAGCAGACAGCCTCCTTTTTTCCCTACTAAATATATTTTATCTTCATTACTCTTACCATTTTCTGTTTTTCACCCACAGTCTAAAGCAAGCAATTTCCCTCCTCTTTTCTTTTTTCTTTTCTTAAGTCATATTCATCCATCTAAACATTTCATTCCCGTTTTGGAAGTTCTTTATTTTCTGAGATGCACTACAGAATATGCTGAGTGTAACATTCATTTATCTAATGTCATGAAAATAATTTTAGTTCTGTTCTCTTCCTCCAAATGTATCCCTAATGTAAATATTATTTAATAATGTTAAATGAAAAACTCATGCCTCTGATTTTAGCTTAATCTGATGGCAATATTCGTCAGATAGCAGAGCATTTGTCCATTCAGTGAGCTGATAAAACAGTCTCAAGTCTAGGTTGCCAAAGGCAGAGATGGTCTTCAAAATGTAGTTTTAACCTAACCCACCCTTCCTAGTTCATCTGCATATTCTTTTGAAAACCACTCATTGAGTATCTGTAGCCCAAATGATGTCATCAGGCACAGCATGCAGCCACTACAAGTGGGACAATTATAATTTTTGTAGCTGATTAATCATCATGAAAAAGTAACAGTCAATTGACTCAATCATACATCCATGGTGATTAATCACACTTCACTTGTGTTTTTTACAAGTATTTTACCGACAGTGCAGATGTTGGATGATTTTTCTCCTTGAGCCTTTTCCTTGGTCACAGATGTTAAGTAATCACCTTGTCCTGATACTTGACTTACCTAATTTTTTCTTCTTCAGGCCCTTAAAAACAAATGTGCTTCTTACATAAAAAGAAAATGTTAAACTAGTTATTAATTTTTCTACAGGTCAATCAATATCTGAAATCACTATGATTGTCATTTGTAGTCATAGGTGTTTTCAACAAGAACATTGCTTTTAAATCTGTTCTCTGTTATGCATGACAGCAGGAGTACTAATAAAACCCTGACAGCAGCAGGTAGCAGAGTCCATCTTATTTTTAGTCCACAGTTAGAGTCTCTAATCCAAGTGCATGAAAAGTCTCACTTGATTGTAACTAATTGGCATCCAGGCACACAAACAAGCAAACAAGAATCTTATGACACCAAAATATTGAGTTTCAGAGATACTGGCTGGTATACTTTAGTCATAACCTTGGTTGGAAAGGTAAGAGAAATTGCTGAAATGCCTCAGAGGGTGAAAGCGTTGTAACATACAGCTAAAACCCCACTAATGATATTTTCCATGGAATTACATCTATACTGATGAAGCCATGAGAATTTACAACCACTGTCTCTCTTATAACCATTATATTCCATTGGGACATGTCACATGTGCATATAGAGAGATGATTTTTTTAAGGCATGCAAGGCAATTTCTAGGTGATTTTTGAAGATTTATTTCAGAGGATCCCTTATAGATAAAATCCATATATTTCCCAGGCTGCCCTCAATACTGCAAATGAAAATGTGTAGGGCAAATAAGTTGTTTGCCTCAAACAATGCTAGCCTCAGTGACTCTAAACATGTTTCATCCTTCAGAAAAAGCCAAAGATACTCATTCTATTTAGAAAAAGTATCTTACCAACCTCTTTGCCTGGTCTTAGATCATTGTTAAGATCAATGCATACACTGGAAATTGCTTTCATGAAAAGATGACACAGCTGCATTGAATTCTGCACTAGACTCCAGTCTTGATACTGTTAATAAAGAGCCTAAGGTTGGGTATAATTGTTAATACACTAATTCTAAAAATCCACTCAAATGTCACTTATAATCAGGATTTTCTACTGTGCTAGGACCCCTGGGGAAACCTTTGAAGCTGTGAATGGTGTACACGATGACAGGGATGAACATAAGAAGGTAGAAGGCCACCGATGTTGTTCAGCTTAGTTGTATAAAACTATCACGTATATAGAAGCTTAGAAATACTGGCAGCTAGGAAGATAGGAAAGCAAGGAGTGAGATGGAGGAAACACACAGATCCAGAAGGAAAAGCTTTACACTAAACCCAGTTATATCTAAGCATTAACGGGAGAGATGAAGAAACTCTATGGCTTGTAATTTACAGCAGAAGTACTAAGGCAGAAAAGACATTATAAAAGCATTTCATCAAGAAGACATCCATGACATAAAACTATTTAAAACAATAAATCAAAAAAAATTAGTCATTTTATTAGTAGTAGAGATGAACTTTACAGCAGATGTGAAAAAATGGGATGGCTGTGAAACCTTAAAAAGTAAAAGGAGAGTAACAGAGTAAATTAATATGCAATATAAAAAAAAAACTTAGAATGTAAATCAGTGATTATAAATTAATTGGCTTTTAATTTTATTAGAGCTGCACACACATTGTCTTGTTTTATCATATCTTTGATATTATTATGCACAACATTTTGAAATGTAACTTTGTGTTCTTCCTCTCAGTTCTTGTTGCACCTTATTTATGATTACTGCTAGGGCTGGTGTGAAGTGAATGCATATCCCTCAATAATGAAGTACAGAAGAGTTGGACAGACTTTTCAGAGTCACAAGGCCTGCTGTAAAAAAATCCCTCATGAATCTTTTACAGCTATAAGGAGCCTGGCACAGGTAATAGCTCTACTGCTATGGGAATTCTGGCTGAAAATATTTTTAAAAGCTCCTGAGAAAAAGAGGGTGCCAAGATATATGTCTTGTGGTCCTAGAAACAGTTGTTTTCATCAGGGGTACGTTTTCTCAGTTTTTCTTAGGAATAAATGACTGCCACAGATAATAGCTGCTTCTTTTTTCAGTCATACAGTCACAAAATGTCCTGGGTTAGAAAGGACCTCAAAGATCATCTAGTCCCAGTGCCCCTGCTGTAGACAGGGACATTACAGTAGATCAGATAGCTTAGAGTTCTATCCAACATGACCTTAAACATTTCCAGGGATGGGGCATCCACAACTCCTCCGGGTATCCTGTTCCAGTGCCTCACCACCCTCACAGAAAACAAGTTTTTCCTAATATCTAATCTAAACCTACTCTCTTTCAATTTGAAGGCATTCCCCCTTGTTCTGTCACTACATACCCCATAAACAGTCTCTCTTCCTCTTTCTTGTAGGTACTGGAAGGACAACACAGGGTTTTCTAACTCTTCCACCAATAATATTGAGTTTGAGGTGTAGCTTGCTCATTACTCACTTGCATGGATTTCTGCAGAGGTGAGAGAAGCTGAGCTGGGAGCTTCTCTCTCAAGATTTCTTTTTGGTTAGATTCTAGACCACATAGGAGATTTCAAATCATTTAATTGATGGCAGAGTACAGAAACAGAAAAGAGAGAAATAAACTGATGCTAGAATAACAATTGGAGGAGGAAGAGGTGTTCCCACTATACAAAAGTGCATGAAGAAAACAAGAGAGAAGATTATGAAAAGTCAGGCAGGATGAGGTGGGACTTGTGAGGGCAGGAGATTAGGACAGGAATAAGACACTTAGAGAGTGGCAAAAGCCTTTTCCTGAGGTGGAAATGCAAATGAGTTTTCTGAATGTCACTCCTTCTCTAGTCTTGGTGAGTATGTGGCTGTGAAACTTTCTGCCAGTGTGACAAGTTCCCTTGTAGGATTGACACTCTAATGAGCCAAGCCACAGTCAGGGGCAATCCTTCAGCTCACAAAGTCAAGGACTGAGCAGAGGGTCACTGTACAACCTCTAGATACCAGCACAATACCAGGCAATGAGATCTTTTGATGTAGACTGAAAGGGGAGCAGGATTCAGCTTGTGTTTAAGAAACAAGACAGGAGAAATTTATGCAAGTAAATACAAGCTTTACAGAACCAGGTAAAACTGTAATTAACTCTATTTCCAAGGTATATCTTGTAACTTTGGTGCAGCAGTTAACATGCCTGAGGAGCTGGTCCTGGGGCCTGGACCCCTGAGACGTGTGTTAGAGAGACAAACCCACCTTGTAACGAGGTGAATGAATCAGCAGGGCCCAGGCAGCCTGTTTAGCAACAGTCTCTTGGTTAAAATCCTCACGTCGATGCAGACTGTTTTCACTTTCAGCAGAACAGCATTTTCCAAAAATGTGCTGATCAGCTCTAATTATCAAGGTTACAAACTGAATCACTCAAAAGGTAAGAAATGCCAGAATCTGTGCTGCCTGGGTAACCTTGCTGCTCACATGCACTCCCCTTGCACATGCCTTATGATACAGTCTATAATTATCTGATTGCTTGTTATTTTTGCCCCTGTATCATTGGAGGCATGGGATGCACCTGCAGCAGGGATGAATCAGAGTTAAGTAGTGAAGGTGGTTGCTCTCCTTAGACATCCTGTAAAGACGTGTAGGCTGACGTGTAGTGGGGAAAGAAAGTTTAAGACACAAACTATGGCAAAATATGCTGATCAGAAGACCTAACTCTAGCCAAACCTTCACCACAGGATTGCTCCAAGGCTCTGGTTAAACTACTTCAGCTAAATTTTGGACAGGTGATTCTTCAGAGGAGACCCAAACTGCTCTGAAAAGCAATGCCTCAGAAAGAGATGAGGGAGATTTATGAAGTCAAAGAATACCACCTTTCGTGCTTTCTGTGTACCTCAGTTTAGACCTTGGGTTTTGATTTACAGGGCTTTGGAGCAGTCACACCTGCAACCAAAATCAATAACAGGAGCTGTACTTTGACGGCATAAAGCATTGTACAGTGCAATGCTAACATCTCTGGGGGAAAAAACATCCAAACACAGATCCTAAACACTGCTAGCTGGGAACACAAAGCTAATGGAAAACCTGGACCTTCAGGTCCCTGTACCCTGATTCTCCACCTAGACAGTTTGAATAATAATCATACCCCTCACACACCAAGGACTTAATGAAAATAAATATAATGTGTATCTGAGAAGCATATAGACTGTAAAATAAAAAGCCACAAGCAAATTAATAGCTTTGTCTTCAGAGTAGAAGAGGCAAGTGGTAAATAAGGCACAAAGCCAAGAAAAGCAATGAAGAGGTGCCAGATAGCTAAATAGCTCATTACACAGCACTGAAGCACACTGCGCCCTGAAGGAGGAACGGATCCCAGGGAAAAATAACAGTATCTTTTCATCTAACTGAAGATTGCATCAGAAGACATGGATGGAGAAAAGTGATGGCCAGTGTTTGATGACACAGAAAATCCAGTTTAAAGCTTCTTAGAACTGGGAAATAGGCACAGCAACACAATGAAAATGGTGGTTCAGTCTGAATTGTTTTAAAAAAAAACAAAATTTTAACAACTTTTGGGGAATAGTCACAACTTTTATCTTCATAAACTCAGGCTTTAGGTTTGTTCAAGTATTATTCTTTTACAGAATACAACATGGAAGGACAGGACTGAGACAGGCTTGGCACTGAGTGCTCTACCTAGTTTAACATTAACAGTACTTGATTTGGAGTTTGAAGTGCAGTGCTTGGTGTGCCTACATTGCAATGCTAATGCTTCTGAAGGGAAAACCCAGCACAGCCTTGTCCTTGTCTACTTGATTTTGAAAATCTAACAAACTTAACTGACCTTTCCTCCACTCTTCTGTCTGTTATATGGAGGCTGGGTAGGGTTGCTTGAAACAGTCCCCAGCACGTAAGCAGCCAAATTTACCTACTTGCATCACTATGTTCAGCAGATACGTTTGAATCCATTTTCACCCTACCTTTGAAACATTTCTATACCAAAAAAAGGAATGCAATATTCTAAAATAACTTTATTGTGTTACAACTTTAGTTAAATGATTACTATTCCTTAGTATAAGAAATTTTAGAAAACTTGCATGATACAATTTTATTTTTCTTTGCTGATTTTTTTTTGAGAAATGGCTTTCTTTTGTTCCTTCTGAACACATCCATTATTCTGAACAATCCCTCAGATCAGGAGAAAACTTGAGTGTGAGGGATTTTTCAGAAAACACTTTTCTTATACTGATACCAGACTTAGAGCAGAAAAATTCTGAAAACAACATTCATTGTTGCTTTCGCTCAAAATCTTCAGATTTCTCTTTTCGCCAAGTTCAAAATTTTCAACAACAAAAATTCATTATAAAGCCTGAAATACTTTTTTGTCATTTCTTTCCTCATTCAATACAGAACTTCTCTGTGCCAAAGATGAGTTTAATCTCCCCAAAGCCAAAACTTCGAGTCAGTTTTTAACCACATTGCACATTCAATCCCTGAAACAGCAAAGACAGAAACAGAACAGCATTTCAGTAGGCAGCTACCATCAGGACGTTGTGGCACACTCTAGTTTGTTGAAAAAATATAATATAATATCAAACTGAGGGAAAATCTGTTCAGTTCCTTGACTACATGAATTACTGGATTAGACAGTGAAGAGGGATGGAGGCTCCTCTAACTTCTCTTGTCTGCTTCCCTTGTGCCTGTGAACCTGCACAAACTTACAAATGATTAGCTAAACTTTATCTTTTCCTCCACTAAAGCAGCACTAATTTTGAGTGAGACACTGAGCTGCCAGAAGGATGCATCACAAGAAACAGGATGGCCATTTGATCTTGTTGTAACACCATAGTATTCTTTAAATGGAACACAAATTTAATCTATACCTACTCTGCAGATGTTTCCACTGCCAAGCAGCCAATAGAAAATTTCCTATGGAGGAGGCACAGGCCCAGAGTGTTTTCCTTCAGTAACTTCCAGAGGCATAAACTTATAATGCTTTTACTGCTCTTTCTGAATACCATGAGCAGTGGGCACCCCTTGGTCAACAAACTGTGCAGCCCAAACAGCACCCAGAAGGCTGCCAATGGCTCCAGGAGAGCAAGGCAGGAGGACAAAGACAGTGCTCAGTGTGCAGGAAAAATGATGAGTGTCTCAAGAGCACGTCCATCCATGTTCCCAAAAATCCCTTCCCTTTTTCCTTCTGGGCTCATTGAGGCAAAGAGCACCATCACACAGGCCTTTCTTCTGAAAAATGTCTTTGTAAGTAGCTATCTGAATAGCAATTTGTTTTCATGGTGTTGATGTTTGCTGTTTAAATCTTTATTTAGCTGGAAAGCCATTCAAAGCACTTGCCAGTTACGCTGTTAAAGATCCTCCCACAACATGCTAGCATCATTCCTCTTCAGGATACAGGACAGCTCTCTCAAATAAATTGGTTTCTTGAAAAATATTTTCACACATTTTCTGTTAAAAAAAGCTTTCCAGTGGAGGAATTTATCAATTTCACATTGCTCATACACATAAAATCAAGCACAAATGTTTTTAGGATTTATAAAATGTAGATTTTTGTGAAACTCCCTGACCAAAAATGGGGAGATGGGGCTCTGACAGTGAAATTTAATATTTTAATGTGATCAGTACAAGTAATCAAGCTCAGGATCTGAAGTGAAGGAAGTCACATGAAATGTGCAGTGGGACTGCACATTTCAGGTCCTTTTAAACTGAAATTACGATTCTATTCTATTCTATTCTATTCTATTCTATTCTATTCTATTCTATTCTATTCTATTCTATTCTATTCTATTCTATTCTATTCTATTCTATTCTATTCTATTCCTTTTGATTCCATTTTTTTCCATTCTATTCCATTCCACTCCATTTTGTCTTTCTATCAGAAAAATCTTCATGGAGAAAATTCATGGAGGAATTATCTATCTCTGATGTCAGGTAAGTAGCTTTCCCAGTTTATTTTCCATTCTCTCATGATCTCTACTATTGAAATTTATTTGTACATTTTATACTCATTAATTTATTATAACCAAGTGTTAATGTGTGCCAAAAGTATATATAGAGCCTTTTTTTCCTCCCTTAGGTTTTTGGTTCTAGAAATTCAGCAAGAAAAAATTCAGAACTTTAACAATTGACTCATTTAGTAACATTAATATTCCTTTTTGTATATTTGGATTTATACTTTGTGTGTTTCATTTTTTTCCTTTCTTATTTTGATGTGTTGGCGGGAAGGACTCTGCTAAAATTCACCTGCCATTCAGTTTAATTTCTTGTGTTTAGGGCTGTACAACATTCCATGTAAAGTTAATCAATACAAGGATTTATGAAACATCAAAACAGAACAGTCTAAAGGAGGAAATTATAGTCAGTTCCAGTTATTAAAGATTTCCTATACTAAATTTAGTATAAGAGAATCCTTATACATCTTCTTTTAGGGTATTTGTCAAGTGCATAGACTGAAGAAACAATTGTTGTTGGTTCCACTGCAATGTGTCTTTATTTGTGGCTTGCTATTTAATGCTAGCTGGAAGGAAGCAAACCATGTCATGTGGAGGTGAAATACTGATTCGATTTTAGTCACTAGCAGCTCTTCCATTAATTTCTCCTGAAATTTTACCTGATGTGCAAAACCCTCTGCAATGGAAAATGAAAGAGCAAATTTTATAAGATGAAAATAGGATGAAAATATTCATGACTTTGCATCCTTCCTATATTCAGCTGTCCCACATTGCAAGCTACATTAGGTATATATATACATGCATATAGGCAACTACAGGCATTTATATAAGGTATCTATAAAAAAGAAAAATCTTTGTATATTATTACCTAGTTTAAATTCTGGATTTGTAGTCAAATACATTTGTTTTTTTCCAGGATTAACAATATATTTTCTAATCTTGTTTACCTTCAATATTTATCAAAGACTTTTGCCACTATTTTCATTCGTTCTCATGACTAATCAGAATACTTTATAATTTATACAGCAGATTTTATGGAGATATGTATTCCTCAGAATACTTTGACTACCTACAACTTATATAGACTTTTAAATACTTATTTTGGAGGAGTTGAAGATATTCACAATTCTGGTTTTTGTACTTTAGTTTACAGACAAAAAATGTTTTTTTTTAAAAAGTTAAACTTCATGCACCTGATGAATTGTCCATCTACACAATATACCAATATGCATGCATATACATATATTTTTATGTACATGTGCAAGCACACACACACACGTACTCCATGAAGTTGGTTACCTAATAATATATCAGCATTAGAAGTATTTATAACAAAACACTCATCTAACACAATATACTCAATCTGTGTCTTTCATAAATGAACTTGTAAATAATAATTCAATATAAGAACATGCAGATCTCTTAAGAACTTTAAAAAAAGAAATTATCTGCATGTCAGTGCACACCCAGTTCCTTGGCTAATTTGCCCATTTCTATAGGCACTGACCCAAAGTTAAAACACTTCATTTTTTTGATCCCTCCAAGTGTAATCTGAAATCTTAATGAGTTAATCATTTTGCTTTTGTGAACAACTTATCAAACCAAAAATTATTGTCTAGCTTCTATTGTTTCTCTCTCAGGTGACTAACATGTCTCTGGTACTCCATGACACATTAGTAAGTGCATTTCTACTGAGTCATTCACGATTTAAAATATTTTCTCATGAAGTTCTGATCTGCAGACAGCTCCTCTTGCCTCTTGTCATTCCTTAACTTACAAACTGGAACACAATGGGACCAGTAAAGAAAAACTAATAAAAAATAAAAAACTAATTTCATTGGCTTACAGACAACACAGAAAATTAGCTTATGCAAAAAGCAGAGTGCTCAAACTATATGTTTTCTTTTCAAACTAACCACACTATTTTCAACAAAAAAGTTTAATAATGCTGAATATGATAACAAACCACAAACAGGAAAATAAAGTCTGGTTCAGTTTTTGTTG
The DNA here is from genome assembly GCA_013397245.1 of Thryothorus ludovicianus. Classification (NCBI taxonomy): domain Eukaryota; kingdom Metazoa; phylum Chordata; class Aves; order Passeriformes; family Certhiidae; genus Thryothorus; species Thryothorus ludovicianus. Next base: position 108,183 of record VZTB01014662.1, on the reverse strand, counting down.
TCAGTGGTTTCTATCAGGCACTGGTCAGCAGGCAAAAGGCAAGTTTTCAATCATTCCAGTTTGTTCACATTAGTACTACCCTTGTTCCTCAAAATAACTCTATGTTTTACAAGAAGACTCTTTGGAAACGATTATCAACTGCATTGTGGGGATCAACTTGTACAGAACAGAGCAAAACAGACATTTCATCCTGCAATTCATATATATTTACAATTGGTGATGGTCTCCTGTTAATTGCACAAAACAGCTTAAGATAAAATATTTATTGTAGCCAAAGTTTGACTTATCATGAAAATTAGTAATTTTGGGGTCAAGCAACAATTTTTCTGCTTCAGTCCTCACTGGGAAAAAAAAAAAAAATCCAATCTTTATCTTGCTAAGTTTCTATTTTCAAATCTTTATATTTCCACTTGGGAAATGATATGGGAACCAGAGATAAATAAAACAACAGTAAAAATAAAAAGATTATATGGTATTGAACATTTTCAGGGTGTGAAACTGCAGAATAAGTTGCATGGATAACTGTTTCTGGTGACATAAGAAATAAGCTGAGAAGTACTTAAAAGCATTAATAGGGATGAGACCCTGTCTTTACAGCTGGATAGGATCAGGCTCCTTTTTGGGCTCACTCTGTATGTGCTGTAAGTATTCAATGCCAATATTCAAGACACAATCCTGTAATGTCATTACAAGGTCCCATCACAGTCACTTGCACATTTCCTTTGGCACAGCAGATTTTTTTTTGATGGGGGACAGGGTCAACAGTCAAGAAATCCCTGCCCTCTAATAAGACAGCAGGAGAAGAAAAACACTTGCTAAGCACTTCAGCTGTTCTCAGATTCATAAAAAACATCATGTTGTGGAGATGATAATGTTTCTTTTTCCTGTTGGTCAGCTGCTGGGAAACCTTTGGGAATTTGCTGGATAAAAGCTCCAGAAACTCTGAGGCACTTCTTTCACTCACCTTGGTAGAGTAGCTATGGCAGAACTTCTAGTGCCAGATACACCATCACCAAAGTTACATTTCCCATTATGCCGGAGGGTGGGACAGGAGCAGCAGTCCTCTCTCCCCAACATTAAAACCACTAAGAACAATAAGGAAGCTCTTCAGATCTTCAGAATGCTGATGGAAATCACAAAAAGCATGACAATGTAGACAGTGGCAATACACTGATGCCCTCAAGAAGGGGAAGAAATCTGGGACCAGAGGAGACAAGGCAACTGAATTATTCACTTTGCAAGTTTGGTTTGGATTTATGCTCACGCTCAAACCTGCAGCCCCTGGGAACCAACACAGCATATTTCAGTTTGTGTGTTATGCTAACAAAATCTCCCAGTTCTGCTCTTTCTCTAGTTTTGCACCTTTCACACTGCAGAAGAGTCTTTTTATCAATCTTAGTCTGTATCCCAACCTTCTTGCGTAAAGGTTAAAAAGAATGTATTGATTATACTGTGAAGTGTGCCAATGACATTTCTGAGGTTGTGTCGTACAAATCTATAGATAGCTAGGGAGTGTTCATGCTTGATCAAGTTCTTGTTATTACGGGGAGAAGCTCAAACCTTAACAGATGAAAGATGTTTTTCAAATTACCTAGCTCTGTAAAATATTTTTCCTGATTCAGAGCATTTTAACTTCCCCTTGCTCTTAATGTACAACAAATCACAGAGGAGTCTACAGAAAGGAACTGTGATGAAATCCTGGTTATGGGAGATCTGTCACTAGCTTCAAAGTGGTCAGTATTTTACCTCAGGTTCTTGATATAAACAAGGAATATAAATCTTTGTTTTTAAGCAAACATTGATCAAGGTGGTTGAATCAGATCTGCTCCTGGGCCTTTTCTCTGCCTGTTTTGCAGCTGTTGCATCACCCCTGAAGCTATTCTCCTTTTTGCTTCTGCAATGGAACAAGGAATTCTGGAGGTTAGCATCCTACTGCTGTCTTATTGGGTATTAGCAGGTCCAGGAAAAGTAGCATTGGTGGAGCTTGGCTTCTCATGGATTTGCATGCTATGGTCTGATGTTCCAGTGCATCTCTGTGGAGGAGCTGTGACTGATGCTCTTCATGCCACTGAGGCATCACAGCATTTCTCCTCCCAGACAAGATCTCTCATTTGACTAGGATTTCACTGCATCATGAAATTTTTCCCTCAGGTTGACACAAGGTCTCCCCTCTCCCAGCAGTCTATTTTTGTAAACTTTTTAGGAATCTTATGAGTATTAAAATTTCCAGACAGCTAAAAATCTTCTATAAAACTTAGTCTGGTCAGATAGATACATGTACAGAGACTGGCAGACATAAACACTTAAGACTTGCTGTTGTAGAAAGACAAGTTACAGAGATTTAGACTTTTAGCACATTTTTGACAGGATTCCTCAGTAGGTATGCAGTCACAGGAGCTCAGAAAATTTCATCAACCCTATCCACCCTGGAACAGCTCTGTTCCACACAGTTGTTGTTGCTGTTACAAGTCATTCTGAAGCCTACTGACAAAAGGAGAGAAAAAATGCAATAACGCTTCAAGGGAATAAACAAATCAACCTTCGAGTCTCAAATGAGTGCTGAGACACAGGTCTCAGGGCTGACACTTGAGCTCCAGACTTTAAAATCTGCTTTGCCTATGTGTCAGCTGCAGCTGTGAATATCAAGAGGCTGAATGGCTTTCTTGCCGTCAGGAGTTGCGTACGAGAGCGGTTCAGTTCATGAGTCATTGGCTAAGCAGATGTCAGAAAGTATGATATCCAAAGTTGATTTCTGATAGAAATGTCAAAGGAGGTGTCTCTAATGCTGAAGTCACTTCTCAGTGATGGCTTGCTACTGGTTCATAACTGCTTTCTGCTCTGCTCCCATCTACCATGACAGTTGCCGTGGTGCTACCTTGCATGTGTGCTCAGACAGAACTAGACCGGATCCTGTTAAATGAACTGTATAAGCCAGTCACCTAGCCAAAACTGATGGCACACTTAGTGTACTGAAACTATCCATATTACCATTCCTTCTTCATAGGCTAAATATAAAAGTTTGGAAATACAGAGTATGCTTTACACATAGGAAGGACAACTCATGCCTTGTGATTTTTTCCTTGCAATAATTATATAAAAAAAAAAAAAAAAAAAGAAAAAGTTACAGACATAAATTTGGCCTTATTCTCCCACCCCCATCTCAAAATATGATGTCACAGAGCCAAGATCACTAAGACCCTACAATTTGTGAGGTGTACAACAAGCTTTGTTCAAGGACAAGATGTCTGCAAGGTTTGCATATAAAGGAAGTGCTTTTCCTTCCCATCTATTCAGAGGTGCAGTCAATCTTCTGATCTTTTGTTACTCATTTTTAATTTTTTTTTCTGTCAAATAACTAGGTACGACCTCTAAAACATCTCAATCAGTTCAAGTAATAAGAAAAAGAATAAGAATAAGAATAAGAATAATGCTGTTGTTTGATTTCGTACCATTAATTTGTTGGTCTTGAAACACTTAATACAAAATATTATTATTACCTTCTTTCTATACATTTGGAGACCAAAGCATAGACCATTAAAGTAACTTTTTCAAAGTTTTGCAGAGGTAAGAATGGAACTAAACGTTCTTTCACCTTCATTCCCCACATCATTCTAATTCCATAAAATATTTGCAAGTTATATGAGAAAACATACATAGATCACATGTTCAAATATAAAAGGCAGGAGTAAAAAAACTGAAAGAATTGCGAAATCCTTCTCAGTAAATTGTACGTCACATGATAGGATCTGTGTCAGCCCTACTAGACTGTTTTCTCTGCTGTCCACACAAATTTCCGTAGCTTAAGATCTGTCGTATTTCAGATTCCTTTTAAAAAATTCACATATTTTTATCTGTTCTATCTGGAATTTAATCCTGTGGAGTTTTTCCTCTTTCTGAAATTATCAGTTCATCACCTCTCAAAACAGCCACGCTTGTATAGTTATCACTTCATCTTGCAGAATGTGCAAAATACAGACTTTGGTCGGTCCCTCATCAACTTATTCCCTATGGTCCAGAACTTTTTTTTTTAATTGTTTCAGGTTTTTATTCAAAGAAGTTTATGCATTTACCAGTATTTTCCAAGCTTCATGACTCTCCCACAGAGACTAAACTTCATACACTTGATGTTCTTAGAGCTATGTCCTTTCATCTTTCTAGAACAAAGCCATTTTGAAAATCTCTCAGGCTTTTTGTAGCTTTTGGTAATAAATTCAGGGGGAATATTTTTTTCTTCCCAGAGGCTCTCAAAGGGATTTCAACTTGTATGAAGGTCTCACATGCATTGAACAAACTGTCCCTCCCTTCTCAATTAGGGCTAACGTTACTGAGGCTCAGGAAACATCTTTAGCTTGTTTTAGGGGAATCCTCAGTTCTGTGCTGTGCGAGGCAGCTGCTTGGAGTTCAGTTCATGTGCTCACCAGGCCTTGCTTCAGGATAAGAACTTCTACATGGGGCTCCTGGAGTTGTTAATTAGACAAACATTTTATTGCCTGTCCTCTTGTGAGGTAGCTGTACATCGAGGGATCAAGGTGGCCCACTGCTGGAGGAACAGAGACTGTCTTGTGATATTTAAAGTTCACTGAAATGCTTTGAGGTAGATAGATCCCTTGTTGCCTTTCTGCCTCCACTGATTTAGGGTCCTTTAATCCAAGCTTGTATAGGTAACAACACTAGGAAATTGAGGTTACTTTGCCTTTTTACATCCTCTGTTACAACATACAGGCATTTACATCCCTAGAAGGTACCTACATCTGGCTTACATGACAAGGGTATGTATTAGTGAGGTACACAAGTACAAGAAGGTAGTGAGATCATGAGGCCAATAGCATCACAAGAATGACTCTCAATATTCATGCCACAAAGTGATGTTTCCACCACACCTGTTCCTGATGACCTTCACTAATATGGCTTCTGTATTCTGTTTTACTGATTTTCTAAGTCCTTTTTATTTTTCTACGGTGGACTTACAGGAAGATTCTAATTATGCAAAGTCTGTATTCTAACAAGTACACAATGCTCAGGTCTGCTTTTTGGTTGCATGAGCTGTTCATGGTCTTGGGTGCTGAGTTGGCCATTTAACTGCTTACTTTTTCCCCATTAGTTTTCTTTTAACCTTGATTTATTTATGACTAGTTTATTGCTCAATATCATGCAGCGTTTATTGTGTTAAAGACTGAGTTTAGAATAGATATATCATTATGGCCCAAAAATGACTGGGTCCCTCAAGTGAGTGTCATTGGCAATACTAAGATTTTTGCTTTGTTTAAGAAATAATTGAACTTGAACAAGTCCATTGGGGAGCTTGGGTTTGAAAGAACATTTAAAGTTTATCTAATCCAACCCCCTACAATAAGCAGGGACATATCCAACTAGATCAGGTTGCTCAGAGCCTCGCCAATCTGACCTTCAGTATCTCCAGGAATAAGATATCTATTTTTTCTCTGGGCATCCTGCTCCAGTGTTTCACCACTGAGTAAAAACTTTCTTGCTCATATCTAGTTTAAATCAACCTCTTTTTAGTTTAAAGACAGTATGCCTTGTCCTATCACAACAGACCCTGATAAAAAGTTTGTCCTCATCTTTCTTACAAGTCACCTTTAATGGCTGCAATATTGTCCTCCTGGAGCCTTCACTTCTACAGGATGGACAATCCCAACCCCCTCAGCCTTTCTTCACAGGAAAGGTGTTCTATCCCCCTATCATTTTTGTGCCCTTCCTCAGGACTCACTCCAACAGGCCAAGCTTAATTAAGAGCAAATCTGGGTCTAAGGCCTTCCTGCTTCCAAAATCCCTGTATATGTTTTATAGTGCATATATAAATTTTTAACCTCTTGGTACCTTACATGCTTTTAGCATACAAACAGGTTCTATGTCTTCTAAACCAAAAGTGTGACAATATTAACAAGTATTTTTATCTAAAACTATACGTCACAGCAATAGAGACCTTTTTGAGAGTCTAGGTTCAGCAAATTTCCTTCTTATCAAAGGAAAGAGTGATTTGAGTAGTCATATGAATTCTGTATATTTATCCAGCTAAACTAAACATCTTGATATCTTAAGGACAGCAGATGATTTGGAAGAGAATATGAGGTTTAAATGAGCATGAAAAGGATTAAAAGAGTGTGACTTTTTTTACACAAGTGTGTGAGTGATGTTTTAATCAGGAGAATTTTTTTTAAGACCAAGTATTTAGTGTTGCTATTTATACCATTTCAAGTTTAGGCAGCAAGGCACAGATGAAGGGGAACCACAGTTCCGTAAAAGCCTCTTCTTCTGCCCATCCCATCAAGTCCTAATCAATATCACAGATTCAGTACCAGAAAAGAAATAAGCTTCCAAAAAGAACACTGTAATTTCCCCGGAGGACTAAGGAAGGAAAAAGGTTGCTGTGACTATATGGCACTGATTGTTGGGAGATCCCTCTGACACTGCTGCGATTTGGTCTTCATGCATGGTTAAGGGAAAAAAAAAGCTGAGTCAGATAATTATTTTCCTAAAGTGTTAAGCATAAAAAACCCCAGATCAGAAAAGGATATGATGGGCTGGAGCATTTTTTACAGTGCAATGTATCTGACACACATCAAGGCCATTAATTAGAGAGAAACTCTTTCCATTGCAGTTGATTATAGGGTCTGAACATTAATATACTTTGCAAGTAAGAGGTGGAAAAGATCTGGTGAATTGTCAGCTTCTTGCCAACACATGATGCTTCTGAGCTAAAGGATGTAACTGATAATGGATAACCTTTTCTGGGTTCCATTCTTATTTGCCAAATTACACATGAGGAATAGAAAATAAGACTTGAGATGACATTTGAGCCATGAGTCTTAAAAAAAAAAAAAAAAGATTATTAAAGACAACAACTGTGTCGTGTGGGAAAGGTCATGATTTAATTGCAAGATTTTGAAATCAGGATGTTAAGCACTGGGATAACAGGTTTGAGACACACATTCAGTTAAATGGCTCAATAGAATAGAGGACATTATTTTTCATTTTCTGTGTAAAATAACCTTTCAAAACTCTTGATGAAAAATACCACAAATCTGATTTACCTGAGTAAATCTGATTTTTTTAAGTGATAAATTGCATCTATAAGACTCTTCAGGAAAAGATTCCTCTTATTTAAATTAACTCTTACAATATGAAGCCTTCAAAATCTGATCCT
>VZTB01014662.1:54391-99877 GCA_013397245.1 Thryothorus ludovicianus | reverse complement strand
TTGTTCACTTGGTTTTAAAAATCCATCATGAATTTTCTAAATCTCAAACTGTTTAGTTAGGTTTTAGTTTTCACACTTGATGTGCTTGATCTTAAATCGTTCAGTAATAAAATAGAAAAATTACAAATCAGCCTGGTTAAATTAGAATATTCATAAAGTGAAGTGCCGTAAGAAAGTCATTTACTATCTTAGAAAGTTCACTTATGCAGTTCAAACAGATGAAAAATACTCCTTAATAAAATATAGTGTATATATCAGGATCAGTACCAAGCCTTTTCTACATCCAAGGGATTTTCTGCATCTCTGGGTATTGAGAATAAGCCTCTACTAACATCAAATTCCATTAAAGTCTTTTAAACTTCTGGACATGATGACTGAGGGAATAGGTGTTCCTGGTCCAGCCCAAGTCAGAAAAGAAGCTGAGCAGGCGAGCTATCTGCAATTCTAAAATTAGAGTGAAGCATGCCACCATCTGTCATTTCCACCTTACCTTATGGATGTTAAAAAGATTGACTCTTAGAAAGTAAGTACTGGTCCTGAGTGGGACAAGATTTAAGAATATTTTAGATATTTATGCCTTTGAAAATTGTTGCCTTCTAAAATTAAATGTTTTAGCTTTCCAAATTCACATTTGCATGGCTAGATGTGGGACTGAGTATAAAATAAGATCAGAAAACATCAGGAAATGGATGGAAGAAATCAGTGGAAAGTTCAGAGGTTCAGAAGACCCATTATACCTGTTTGATGAGAAACAATGCCTCTAGGACTTGTTCACATCCTCTCTGTGAAAGGCCTTTCACAGAAGTGAACCTATGGAGTATTTTGCACATCTCTGGTCATTTTATAAAACTCTTTTTACGAAGGCAAGAGAGAAATAGTCTTTGGTGCTCTTTGGTATTTCAATTTTTTTCACAACTGCAATGAAGAAAATACACATAGGAAAAAAATAATTTTTGAAACTGCAGAAGGAGCTCAAATTAATAGTTCAAATTAATAAAGAATCATTAGGACAAAGGACATCACAATTCTGTTCAATCTTCATCTTTTTCAAAGTGTCCACATGCACCAGACTCACCAGACTCTCCTTTATTAGTTATTAGAGGACCATTATTTGAAAACAGTAGGCTGCAGGACTATAATAGCAGACTTAATTTATCCTCCAGAAACTTTGCTGCAAACAGCACAAAAACTGGTGGAACGCAGACTGACCATAGTAGGTGAAAGTGAATATAGAGACCTTTTTTTTTTTTTTCCTCTTCCCTCTAACGTTCAGAATTTAACTGAAATGTAAGATTCATTGACAGTGGAGTCAGGAGGAGGGCAACTTTTGCATCAAAATAACTTGAACTATGCTTTTAAGTGTTCACACTACAAAAGTTCAAGCTTCTAGTTATAGGCAAGACAAATCTTGAAGGTCTTGAATAGCTAAACTGAAAGTTACTTTTGAGTTCAAACTGTTCATAAACCAACCTCTTTTTTCTCAGCTCTTTTTCCAATCCATTATGGGTTGGATAAACAACCCTCTACATCACTATGTTGCAGATTTTCTGAGCAGATATTTCTGAAGTCTGATTTCACCTGTTTCTTCAGACCTCTCTGAAGGTGATTGCCCCAATCACCAAACTTAGAAAAAAATGACAATGTAGTGTCATGAAAGAATATTCATCATGGGGAAAAGTATTTTGATAACCTATCAAAATAGGTTCCTATTTTGGACACCTTGGTAGCTTATTTAATATTCAATTTGTCTAAGCTTGTGTTTTCATTTCAGCTTTCCCTTTTCTAGAAGGCTATTTCAGAATGTCTTCTTCCAGATAGTCCCTTTCTTTCTAAAACATCCCATTTCCATCCTATCTACAAATGTGCATTTAATTTTTATTCTGCAAATTTAGTTTTCATATGTCCTACATTTTGGGAGTCCTAAAAGACTGATTTTGATAAAGTTTGTTTTTCTAGTAATCCAGTAGAAGAGGTAAGAATCAATGAGTATGCATATTGGGGTTATTTAATCACTGCCCCTCTAAGGTGTAGCGAGGAACATGAAGATGGTGCTTAATGAAGCTAGTGTTACCTTTTGGGTTTTGGTTTTGTATTTGGAATTTAAACTAGACTTCACGAACAGATAACTAAAAGAGAGGACAAATTTGTGTCAGAATAGTCCACTTCTTCAAATCAACATTACATGAATCCAAATCTTAGTCTGTTTGCAGTAGGATAAAGGCCAGAGCATTATATGAAATGAGGCACCACATTTTTTTCTGTCATGAATATATTTCACCAGTTTTTTACAATTACCGTTTTCATTGTCTAAGAGTACATAGTTTAGGTCATTAGCACGTTTTCATAAAGGGAATGCTATTATTTCTGAAAAGATACTTCTAATATTTCTATTGCATATCAGTCCACATATAGCTGAATAGAATATACATAAAACTTCAATGGAAAAGGATAGTATCTTGCTCTTACTGTCTCTGCCTCACATACACACACACAGACACACTTGTGTATACAGACTCACACAAAAGGGACACTTTGCCCTTCAGCTTCCCAAGTTATTCTTTTTTTTTTTTTTTAGCAGAAATGCCAATAAACTGAAAAACTCTATAGCAACAAAAGGATGCTATAGCAGGAAAAGGGAGAGGTGAAAAGAGGAGTATCTGCATTGTGACATCGTACCTGGGAACTCTAGAGTGCAAAACAGAGTCTCACACTGTGAAAAGCAGATCATCAAAGCAGAGTCGCTCAATCACCTTCCACTGGTAAGGACACAGGCCAGGCACCCTCGCCCCATAGCAGCCAATAAGCGCCTACCTATTTGTAATGCTGCAAACACAGTTAGCAACATATTTGTTAGCAGGTGTCACTGTGATGAGAAGAGCAGACGGCAGTCAGCCTGTAATTATTGTGTGAACCCAATAGGCGTTACACACTTCATTTTGGAACACATCACAGAATTCTTTAATAGCTGGCCTGATTATTAGGATCTTAAGTTAATTTGTGCAGAATGTTATAAAAGTTAAGCAAGAAGATATTAACATTATACAAATGAGCATGGTTCTGCCTGTTAGCTTGAACATACGGCAAGAAACAGAATGACACTATCCAACACTGCAAATTTACATTTAACAAAATCGCTAAGTAACAATTTTACAGTCATCTTAATTTGCATCACTAAAACCTGGCAGCATTTCACCCAAAATGCATTAACAGGAAGTATTTATAAGATAAGTATCAAGGTTTTTATATAAAGCCAGTGAATTAATATGATTGTTAGAAGAGTGCTTACAAGGGTGATGCCTAACTTCCGTAGAAAAGTACAGTTAAGGATCACCATCAGTGCTCCATGAACAGTTAAAACAATTCATAGCAAAATGACTGTGAAAAGGTAAATTTTGGTAGAAGGTGACAAAATATAATCCAGCTTCTGAGGGCAATCAAATATCATCATATTGTTTACTCTCTAGGGTGTGAGCATGAGCACTTCACAGTGGGGATGTTTTTAATCTATATTTGCCCAACATGGTACAGAGAAGCCACAACTTACATTGATCTTGTCATTGTGTTTGTGCAGCAGGTGTGAACTAACAGAGGCAGGGCCCTGATTCCTATTTCTCTCTCCATGTCAGGAATCAACATCCCCTCCAGATCCTGCTTTTTTCCCCTGTGCAATGGGAAATGAAGAAAAGAGATCTTGCAGACCTGGGTCTGAGCATGGAGTCAGAACACAGCAGGAGAGGATGCACCAAAACATGGACAAGAGGCCTTTCCAGGTCCTACAGTTTAAGAAATATATTAGTATCAATAATTGATTTAATTACAGAAATTTAATTAACTTCACTTTCCTTTGAAAGAGTGATATATTCCTACAAGGCCAAAATTTCCTCTCAGATCTGCTCTATAGATTTTAATTACATTAATCTACTATACTGACATACATATTTTCCTTTATACCAGTTGGCAATCTACATACCTAAAAATACCAAAGCAAACTGCTATCAGTGGATTTAAAGAGAATTTTGCCATCAGATTAAATAAAAAAACAAAAAACACCATGACAAAAAAGGCTGAGTTTCTGACAGAGTACACCACTTGTATGCTGCTTTATATAATATGAATAATTTATATTGCTAAAAGTGCTTCCCCTGAAATATGGGTAGAAGCGGGTAATTGCCCATGGATAATACTTTATATATTTTGTAGGAGGAACATATCTCAACCCAAGAAAATACACTGGCGCTAGGGCACAACTTTCAGATATGAATGACTCAATGAATCATGAATGACTATGATTTTCTCAGGACCTAATGGTTTAACACATACTTAAATACATAACAAATGCATGAAAAACCCTAAACAATCTAAATTGCGTAGCACAGAGTGGACTGTGAACTCTTCTGTGCACTTCAGCTGCTTGGGGTTTAAACAATAAATGACTATATACATATGGGGGCAGCTTTTATCTGGCTGATGGTGGCATCCATCTCCACTAGAAGTTTATAAATCTTTCTGAAATCTTCCTCTATTGCTCTGCCTTAAATAGTGACATGCAGTGGCTGCAAGGTGCAACAGAACTTTAAGAGAACAGTAGTGCACAAATAAGAACATTTAACACATGACAACATATCAAATTGTTATACCAGACAGCAAGTTCCCATAGACATTGTTTTTACTGGTATCTAAACAGTGTTACTGCTCATTCACACCTCCATGCAACTGCACTCAGAGAGTACTTTGACAAAAAATATGTCTTAACTCAGAGGCTTTTAAGGACCACGGCATAGAGCTGCCTGTGTTCCAGGACCTGGTCCGGCACAGAACAGCACCAGAGAGAAAGCAGATAAGGAAGCAGGTTCCAGGAAACATGCAATGGTTTTGTATACTGAATATTAGCCTTTGAATCAGGTGATCATTTTGCAGTTGGGCAGGGAGTGAAGTTAGCCCCCTTCTCCCACTTCTCCTTTGTGCTGAAGGCTCTCATCAGTTGTTCCTCTTCCACTGTGACTCCACTCATGCCTGCTGCTCTTGCTGGAGTTGCCATCTCATTGCCTTGCTTTTTTGACGTATTCATCTTGGAAAACTGGGTAGAATTTAATTTTGCACAAAATTCTGAATCTCCTGTGGATTGGTGATTTAGGCCAACAAACCTAACAGTGCCTGAAAATTAAATTGATTGTGCTGGGACTAACCCCTTTAAGACAAGGAATGCATAAGACAAGCCTGTTTTCTTTGCCCATTTTAAGTACCAAAATCTATCTAAAACATGGAGCTTGATCAGTCTCTATTCTTCTTTTTCCTGTCCGGGCAAATATTATTTTTCTCTAGTTAATGGTGTCTTGTACTGACTCTCCTAATGCCTGGCATACAAACATCTGATTTTCCTCTGGACACGTTTCTTCCAATGTAAAATTATATTTATATATTATTGTAAAATTTCCTGTCTATCTGGAGCAAGATAAGGCAGGATATGAGCTGCAAATAAAATAACTATTAAAAACTTGAGTAAATAGGTGTTAATGAATTGATTATAGACCTAAGGAAGTAGCAAAAAGACTTAATTAGGCCTATACAGTCCAGCTAAGTCCATCTTCCAGCAACAAGAGAGAGAAAAATCAGAATATGCAAAGCCATCTTTAGGAATCATTGTCACTCTTACTGAGATTAGAAGTGTGTTATCTGATAGTCATATCTGCACGTGCAGTGACACTACAAAACACAGTTAAGGTGCTCTGTGTTGTTTTCCTTCTTAATTTTTGGAAACGATTTTTAAATGCAAATATTAATTATGATATTCCTGTGATTATAACAAAAATGCACTTTTTACTTTCCTGAACCTCTTATTTCTTCTGTGTATCTCCAGACTTAATTTTTCACGTTGAATTGGGAAAATGTTGGTTTTGTTTTCTGTGAAGCAAATATATATTCCAGGAGCAGAACTGTCTTGATTGATACGTTATGCATCCATCAGTTGGGTTACATGGACTATGAGTCAGGGTATAATTCTGCCCTATGTCAGCATTTTCCTCCCCAAGTGCTTGAGACTGTGCATTGCAGAAACATGCTTCTGGGGAGAATACTTCAGAAAATTCTGCTAACTCCTTGGTTCCTTCCATCACCACTATGTCATATTAGGAGGCACAAAGTGACATCTTGATATATTGCTTATAGCCTCATATAAGGTAAAGTCTTATTAGAAAGTAATAAAAGTGACCTCCTGCTTTTTTGTCCATAGTCTTGTATTATGTTAGGATGGAAAATCAGAGCTGGTTATGTTTGCCATTATTTTGTTGTATTTAAAATAACACCAAGGTTGGAGTTTGGAAAATGCTAAGAAATAATACTGTCTGGAGCAATGTATAAAATATTGATGAAAATAGAAATGACAAACATCCTTCCCCATGGTTCGTTTTGGGTGTGTCTGATGAAGAAAGCAAATAAACTCTCTGCCTTCCTTTACAGTGTCTTTCAGTTTAAGTAGGCACAATGCTCAAAATGTTGTAGTTCAAAAAAAAGGATTGGGAAATATTGTAAAAATCAGTTTAGTTTGGAGTAAAATGTGGCATGCAAGTTATGGTGTTCGCGACCTGCATAACACCATTAAGAGTAAAGACCTTATGTTAATGAGTGGTAAAAACCCTGTGCCACCTTAAATGAGCTTTCTCTGCTACAGAAACAAGTAATTTCTTTGAAGGAAGGGTTAGACTCGTAAACTCATTCAGGAAATCTGACTTAAAGTGGAACTTAAATGAAATATTTTTTACCTACTTAAGTTCAGAAATGTCTATTATTTTATCTATATAGGCAAAAAAATTGATTTAATTTAATGCAATTAAAGTTTAGCTTGTCCTATGTTAGGGATGTTACTCTAGGGGGAACAAAACTGGTAGCAATAGTGAAATTACAAAAGTTGTTTTATGTCACATTAGTTAACATATGCAAGCTTATTTAACATGTGGACCACAAATAAGTGTAATTATATTAAAACAAGGATCTGTAGCTCACAAGCAATAAAAATAGACTAGGTTGTATTATTAATTCTTGTGTTAAGGGTTTTGAGCCATGTTGATTGGCCTGAATTTTTTGATTTTGTTATGGTACAAAGGGATTGTTTGAAGTAATTTGTCCCCGAGAGAGGCTCACAATCCCAAGCGGGTTTCAATTCAGCAAAGCAAATCTAATTTTGTTTGCTTTATGCAAACCAGAAGGGGCTGTGGTTCATTCTGTTTTCACTGGAGGGGAAAGGCGCACTAATGGGACCTGCTGAAATGCATGCATTGCAAACATCATACCCCTGCATATATTAAATTTAGCTATGTGATGCACTGTGTTCATCATCTCATTGTGTACACAGATATGCTTTAGAACAAAGCCTTTAATAGCACAGGAACCTTACTACATTATGCCAACACACTATTGTATTTATATTTAATGCTACAACTGGAATTTCTTCCCTTGGACAAAGTGTATTGATATGCCGTCTTCTTTTCCCTCCTGTTACTTGTTATAGTAGACAGTATACTGAGGACATTACATGCTTGAGCTTCAAGCCATCTGAAGATTAATTATATGGAGGTCTCATAATGGTTTTTAATTTTCCCTTTTTTACAGCCCAGAGTTAAATAGGAGACATGTTCAGGATCTGATTGCCAAAAGAGCAATAATCCCCAATCCATCAGATCGAGGCTGGAAGATAAATGATGGGGAATAGCACCTGCAAGACAGGTAATGCTCCAGACAATAACCACTGCTTTGACAGATTGCCATCCTCTCCTCAGAGTGGCTCCTCTTTAGGCTTTTCAAACGCGGTGTTTATACTGCGCAAAGAGCACACCAGATCTGAATAAATGCTGGGTACAGAAGAAAATCCATTTCTCTAAGAGCCAAAGGGGAATGTTGCCATTTATTTTACTGGGAGTCAAAGTGGGCCACTAAAAAAAATTTTTGATGGCAAAGTTGAAGGGAGGATAAATTTATTTGCATATAAGTCACATTATTTATTTATTTAATTTTTATAATAGTTCAGGTAGTGTTGCTCAATTTTTCCAGGGTGTTTCTGTTTTGAAAACAATTTCAATATTGCATAGAGACAGACACATTTCAAAACCCTTCAATTTGTCATTAGACATTTGGCTGCTTGCCTGTTTTGCTGATAATATTGCAAAACTACATTAATTTATTGAATGATTTTTTTTGTGAATCAGTTCACACAGAATTCAGAATGATACTTGTCATGCATCAGATGATTAACTATTAAAAGCATAGGTTTACTTGTTATGCTTATTGTGTGGTGCAGTTCAAAGTTTGCTTAAGTGTGCAATTTAAATTCAAGGATGGGTTAGGAATAATGATTCTTTTCCTTTTAAAGTTCCTTCACAATACACTGAGGAATATCCTTTCCAGCTGTGTTCCGTGTGGTCACTTACCATTTTCTACAGCTACTATTCTTCCTTAATTATTTGTGAGATTTGAAAAGCAAAACATTTTCAATATACTAACACAAATATCTCTGTCTCAACCCCCAGAACCATGAGCACAGGCAGCCTGGATGGGTTGATGAGTCATCCTGGGCAGAAGATCTGAAAATAAAGATATTCTCCATCACTGTATGTCACCTGCACATTCCTTAACACCTAAGTTAACACACACAAAGGTTTTATGCACTTTCCTGCTAGATTTAGGCAAAAATTGAGATGTCGATGAAGAATCGGGTTCTAGACAAATATTTTAATAGGAGAGTTCCCTCTCTAAAAATGGCAATTGCAAAGTTAATGTTCAAGCTAAATTGAAATGTCTAAGAATGTAAGAAAATTAAACTTTAAAACGATAAATAGCTGAGAAGGTTTTTAGAAGATAAATCCTTTTGAAACTGGAGGAAAGACAGTGTTGTGCTCTGCTCTCATGATAACAGAGAAGGACTGGGCCAAGATATTTCCATGGTGTAAAGCAAGACAGGAGATATAAGGAGCATAAATCAGTACCTGCAGGTCAATATTGCTCTTCAGAGCTTCACACTTCAACAGATTAACTTTGAAACTATTTTTATTTATTCCAGCTGAGCATCTGGCCTACAAAAAGAATGAGTACAATTTAAATGGTTTAAAAAATAAGTACTCTGATCAAAGTACTTTTATTAGCTGAAGTTATTTAGCAAATATTATCTGAAAAAGAGCTTAGAATGAAGAAAGAATGTTTGTCAGAAGAGTTTAAATTGAGATAATTTTACAGAGGATGACAGGGGAAATGTTGAAATTACCATCAATTGCAGTCATAAAGTATTTTCATTGCTAAATATGATTTATTACTTGCTTTTATTTTTTATCATTTCTCATTTTTATTGGACTAACCACTTTACAAAAATTAATAAAATAGTGCATACTTTTAGAACCTTAAAGGCTAACTGAGATGAACATAAAGAGAAATGAAGGGAAGGGATGCAATGTCACTTCAATAATGCAATACATATAGCAAGAGGCAATCCTTGCTTCAAGGGGTCTTCTGTATGAATAGACAAGGCAGATAAAAGAGTTAATATTAATTCCTCCGTTTATGGAGGGAGAACTGAGGCACTGAAAAATTGAGTGACTTACCCAAATTGACAAAGAAAGTCTGTCTGAGTAGACAATGAATCCATTTTCTTCATGCTTTTCTTCAATACCTTTCTCTCCCCAAAGGCTGATGTATATTAAAATAACATAAACTTTATACAGTCTGAAGTATTCATCAACATCATGTGGGGCTGAACCTATTTCAGCTTATTCTTAGTTGAGGGTCTGGCAGAGTAAGATGCTCTATTAATCCCTGGAGTGAACTGATCCAGACTATAACAAGTGTTAAGAGTCCAATTCTGCAAATGATAACATAGTCCGTGATATCTAGATAGCCTTGTCGATGTCTGATCAATGAACAGACTTACAATTAAGTACTTACATATGTTTTATTTATTAGCCATTAGCTGTTAAGAAATTATGATTTATTAGCAGAGCAGGTCATAGACAAAATTCGGTCATATCTATAAAAATATATTTCTATCTTTTAGAGGTGCTTGAAATACAGAATGAGTAGAAGCTAAATTTCATGAGTTTGTTATTTATGGAAAAGGGGTTCAAAGGAAGGTTTTATTTGAATAAACCAGTAATATCTGTTCATCTAGAGGACTTCAGGAGCCTTAATCAACTTCAGGAATGGCTCAAAATAACTAAAATAAGAGAATTAATTTACTTTCAGTATATTTTTTCTTACAATGTGTATAAAAGTAAGTTAGAAAGTTATAGTAAGATAAAAAGATTTCAATCTGATCTACATCAGATAAAAGGATTTGTGTCTTCTGGGTATGTCTCAAGATTAATATTTTCCAATATTAATCTGTTAATATTTAGTATTAACAGATTAATATTGGAAAGTCTGTTAATATTTTCCAATATTTTTAAAAATCCAAAGAGCTCATAGAGTCATCATAGAATCATTGAATTGTTAGGCCATTCAATGGTCCTTAAAATCGTCTAGTTTCATTGTCCCTACCATGGACAGGGAACCTTACACTAGACCAGGGTGCCCAGGGCCCCATCAAGTCTGGCCTTGAATATCCCCAAGGATGGGGAGTCCACTGTTCCTGTGCCTCACTGCCCTCACAGTAGAGAATTTCTCCCTAACAGCTAACCTAAACCTACCCTCCATCAGCTTACAGCCATTTCCCCCCAAAAAAATGAATATAAACCAAATGTAGATAAAGAATCTAATTAGGTAGAAACAACCACTCATAAATAAAAAATTTTAAAAACTCTGTGCATATGAGTTCTCTTTGCTCAATCCTCTTTTATGGAAAAAATCTTTCTGCTTCTTTTACTAGTAATAATATCTGCTTTGATTCTATATGAAAAAAAAAAGATTTTGCTATTGATGCCAAAGCAAAACACAGAGCTTGCCTGAATTAATATATTTTTCATTCCTATTCTTGTTGTTCTCATTAGGAATTCTGCTACAGAAAGTCCTTCAGAGTAAAACCTTTAGATTTTCTGGAGAAAAGGTTCTATGATGCCTTAACTAACAAATGGAAAAAAAAAAAATCAAAATCCTCTAATAGAGTGTTGCATAAGGAGTTGGATCAATATTTAGCTTTTTTTTTTCAGGCTTTTAATTTAAGAGATTTTGGGTGACATTCAGTGAAGTATTGCTTCTAAAATACCTACATATTGAAAATCCTAAAATCATAGAAGTTGAAGAAAGCACTAGCCCAGTGTAAATACATGCTTGCTCCCTGTGTTACAGTTCCCATAGAAAAAAGCATGAGCAACGTCATTAGCTGATGCAGCTAAATGAACATATATATATATGTGTATGCATGTATACGTATATATATCTATATACATGAAGCATACAGTAAACCATGGCTCTGGATGATTGTTTCATAGGCCTGGCACTTGCCCAGATCAGGACTTGCTTGTCACAAAGTTTGTACCTTGATTAACACGAGGTCCTGACACAATGTCATCTGTTATATTTTAAAATAAATTTGATTTTGTTTCTGTTTTATTTTCTTGGGGGAAAGATGCTGAAGTGTATTTTGGAATATCTGCACATTGTTAGCACTGCCCAAGGGCTAGTGGTGTTTGTACTCTATGTGCAATGCACTGCATGGGATTTTATTGAAGCAATTATTGTAGTTCATTAACTTTATTACAGCTGGATTAAAATAAAATTTTGTTTAACAAACTATAAACTAATAAAACCCGTATTGTTTATTCAAAATGATAACGCTTTAAGAATCAAACCCCGGGATCATTTAAAAGGACTGACAAGACTAGCAGAAGCTAAACTGAACTCCAAGAAATTCAAGAAAATGACCTCCTCAAATGGAGGCTGCATTGCCTGACGTTCCTTACAGCACTTTACTTTGTTTAAGCAAATATTATGTTCCTGCCCTAATCCTGTCTTCAGCTCTGTATTGTACACTTAAGGACTCCAGCTTCTGGAGATGATGTGAAATACTGCTGAGCCTCCTTCTGCAGGACCCCTGCAGAGATTTGCATGTCCCTGCCAGTTAGAATAGGGATGAGATTAGGCAACCTGATGATGAAGGCAGACTCAAGCAAGCACCAAGAGACTTGAAGACAGACAGACCTAAATGCAGAATAGTAAGGGACCTCATTGGAGTGATGGGGAAATCACACCTGCTTCTTTCTTTTCAAATGTGTCATTTAAACTCTTGGCTTTGATTGGTTTGAGAAATGGACTTGGAGGGTGATCAGACTTCACAGCACTTGTGCCAAGTTCCTCATTGGCACTTGTCTCCTTAAAGCTGCCAACATTCTGCTGAGGCTCAGCTATGTATGTGTACCCTGGAGCCCCATGGGGTCCTCTAGACCTAATAATTTCCACTTATGTTAAGTGTCTGGGCCAACTAAAATGCTATCAGTATCTTCTCCAGTCTTTTGTATGGGTGCACAGGAGCAACAGGAGACAGCAGCAGGGAATACTTGGAATAAGCACCCTGCATCACCGTGGAATATCTACAGAAAAGGCAGTCATTTACTTTTAACAAATATCAGAAACATCAAATAACAGCTGGGAGTTCATTCACTTGGAAACTAGAAAGATGATCTGCAGATCAGAATTGTTGCTCTTCCAAATGCTGGTGGTACCTATACACTGTACAAGGTACTGCATGGGATTGTACAAGGTACTGCATGAGAAGGGCAAGTGCAAAATTAGGATGATGAAGCAATATCTTTCTGATAAAGGCCCAAACTATTATATATTTTTTACATTCCTGGAATATTTTTCAAATATCTACTCACCTCTGTTTATTTAACTCCAATTTCAGTGTGTATACAATTGCTGGTGTATTTGGAGTAGTGACAGGAAAATACTATGATAGTCAGGGACTTTAGGATCTGTCATATTAGAAGAAAACCTAAGATCTCAGTAAACTTAGCAAAACAAAGACCAGATGACTGGCTATATACACATCAGGCTGGAAAATATCTCAGAGAGTGAAAAGCTATTTACAAAGGTTTAAAGCTATTTTGAAAAGATTGACACAAGAACAAATAGGTATAAACTTCCCGCGACTAGCTTCAGTGTGGAAACTAGGGGATTTATAACCAGGAATGAGGTAAACATCTGGAACAGCTGTCTTCTGTTATGGGAAGAAAAAACATTATAACTACTTCTAAGCAGACGCAACTTGAAATATGTCTTGTCTTACCAGCAGATACAGGATGGATTTAAGAAGCAGCAAGTTTAGCTTAGTGACCTGCAGATTTCCCACTCTGCTGTATCTGAATCTTGGAAGCATTGTGGCTGGTGGCATCAGTGATAGAGATGTTTTAGTGTTTGTGGCCATTGGAAATTAATGGTATTTGATCTGAAACTTTTTAAAGTCAGTAGAAACTGTTTTGCTGACCAGTATGTCTATAGTGAGCATGTCTCACTAAAAACAAAAGATTCTCTAAATGTCTTTCCTGCATTGTGCAATTAAATCTGCATACAAGTTGCCCATAATATAATTTGTTGCATGCAAATATCAGATCCAATTCTGCCAGCTTTACTTATGTTAAGTAACCCTCAAACAAATAGTTTCTGTGAAGTCCCAGTGGGATAACTCACATGAGTAAGTGCTTTTGCACATGACAAAAGGCGGCAAAGCTTGGCTAGAAATGAACAAATGTGATGCTTCTCTATTATTTTCAGCCTCCAAAGGGATGTGACACAAACATCATTTTATAGCTGACTGTCAAAAGATTTTTCCTTGGATTTGGGCCACTTCAATAGAACGAAATGTCCCAAAAGCATGCATATCTTATTAAGCAAATTTAGAGCCTTATTCCTTGATTGTCACTGTTAATGTAGGCAGTTGCAAGGCCAACTGTGGGACAAAGGCAGACCAAACAACAAATTTTGGAAATTGCTTAAGAGTACTTTTCAAAACCTCTCAGCACCAACAGAGTAACTTCATTGCATTATATCCTCAAAGCCAGCTCTGGCACTACCAATCATCAATGCGTTTTGAAAGGCATCATAGCCCTCTAGCAGTGAATTATGGATTGCACACCTCCTTCCTCGGCAGCTTGTTGAACCAAAGTCATTTATTCAGTTGGTATTGAGAGTCTGGGGGCATGACAGTACATCTGACCCCTTTTGGGTAAAATTTGATCTGGCATTTCATTTCACGGGCTCAGCCACCAGTCTGTCAAATCTTCATTTTGCGGGTGCCCAGTAGAACTGCTGACGCTTGTCTCTAACTCCTGGTGCTTTCATCTTTCAGCGGCAATAAACATGTCACACTGCTGAGGTGAAACACAATCTGGAATTAAATTTACTGCATATAAAATATGGTGCCCTCTTTATTGGTTCAAATACTTGTCACTCATAATTTATTTGAAAGTGTATGGCATTCATGAGGCAAGAGTGCTGCTGGAAATGGAGGTGGGGGGAGCTGCAGAACTTCAAGCCACAGCAGTTTGCAAGAGCTCTTCTCCTTTAACGCCCATTTCCCCATCTCTTGCCAGTCCTGACTGCTATAAACACATCAAATATGATATCAATGCCTCGGCCAATAAACAGTCTGTACCTCAGTAAAAACAAGCTCAGGTAAATTTGGCTGTGCAGCTGCATGTTAGTTGCAAAGTGGCCGGAGGAGGATAACCACTATTGCCCTCAGAAGAACAAACGTGTAGATGTTTACGTACATCTGGGGGATGAAGGGTGAGAAGGGTGGGAAGGAGTCAGATTTAGTCCTAGTCCATTTCAAACTCACTCACCATGCCTTTTCTTTCTGGCACTCAACTTTTTCATGATTTATTCCAAATACTGTCGATCAGCTTTAACTAATACAGTTCTTGTATGAAGCACCTCTCTAATCTCTTCAAACACAGATGTGGAAGCGCGGCTTAGAGCATGGAGGCCAACAAAAGCACTTTGCCTGTACCAGTGATTAGCTTTGATTGACATAGTACACTTCTGCTTTCACAGGCATACTTTAACACCCATAAATGATTGTTTTAAAATGAGAAGCACTGGGTAGTGTGGCTCCAGCGTTAGTAAATATGCAGTACAAATGCAGTAGCAGATAACTGAGAGAATACAAAACACTTGATATTCTTTTCTGGCTTTTCTTCTCCTTTTTCAGTTGTGTTCTTTTGGGTTGTTTTTAATCTAGCATTAATTTCTAATCGTTGATGAAAAATTATGGTAATATGTATGCTGCTAAAACCTAGACTTTTGATCGTGCCCTATGCATGTTTCACAGTTTTTCATAATGTGGTGCAATGGAAAAGTAGTCTGGTTAAAAAAAAATAAGACAATGCAGAATGTGAGGGGTTTTTTCCTATTGTAATACACAACTTTATTTGTAATAAACTGATGAAAATAAGGAAGGATTAGAAAGAGGCAGATTCAGGATGTGAAAAGATATCCAGACTACAAAGCACAGGGTGCCAGCAAGAGAATGTCAAATATGTGCAGCAAAAAGCATTTGCAGACACAAGTTATGTTCTGTCATAATTGCTTAATTGCTAATTTTTTCTAGAATCCTCTTGATGTATTTATGAATGCAGTCATGTGATGCTTGAATACACACTCAAAAATGAAGCACTAAATCAGAGATAATATCAAAAAACTAAAATAACTTCCACCCACCAAGCATTCATAGCCCCCTTATCAATCAATAATGCCCATGCTTTCTTTTCCCCTCAAAAAAAAAGGTAAACTTTGCTATTTGACCTATCAGCCAGGCAGCCCAGATTCTGATGGGACAGTTAGGGAAGCAAGTTACAGTTTTCATCCCCTTCTGCTAATCTCAGCCTCTTGTGACACACGAAGAGAGAGCTGTTTTATTTGGGTATCAACGAACTAAACCATTTAAAAGCACACAAATTCAAACCAGCATATAACACTACACTTGAAAATTAACTGGACAGGAGGGCAGAAAATGGGGCACAGCTGTAATGAGATCCTGGTGAGAAACACCCATTAACAACTGAATAGTCACTGTATGCAAGAGGTGAAATTTCCAAGCGATCTTAAGATGTAGATTTGTGTAAAGTGTGTTACCAGTAATCAGTAACCCAATAAGGGAGATACTACTGACAGAATAGACACCCAAGCATCTCTGTACTTATACTATGATATAAAGACCTGAATGTGCATTTTAGTTACATGGTTTCATGAAATGATGACACACAGGCTTCTTTCCTTCCACTGAGTAGGATCTAGTATCAAACCCAATTGTGAGACTCCTAGTCTGGTCTGTGAGAGCCAACAGGGCATTACACATAAATACTGACACCATACATTGCCAGAGTGAAACAAAAGTAGAATGGAAAGATAGTTGATTGCAGTACCTCTGAATTCAAACCTATATTGAGGATTTATTTTACCCTTATGAAGAAGAAATTTCAAGTAATGTACACAAGCTGGGAAGTCACACATTTGTGGTAATAATTTTATGAGTCTTTAAATGTTTTGTACATAAAGCTGTCATTAGTTGGATGATAAAATCTGTATTCCAAGTTTCCATCTGTGTGTGTATGTACATTCCAGCATTTTTGCAGGTATGCATACATATGTATTCATGCCATGAGATGAAAAAAAATCAGATAAGTAATTTCTGCTGAATCCAGTGATTTTAATCTCAGTGAAAAAAGGTTAGATAAATTCTTGAAGTGAGGATGTCTCATTCCCTTCTTTGTTGAACAGGTTTTTGGGTTTTGTTTTTTAAGTATGCAGTATTGCACACTAGGAGAAAAGAGTGAGTGTAACTAAATTAGTACAGATTCTGGATATTCATGGTCAAGTTAAACAGCTTTTATAGGAATGATCTACACTTCCACAAGAATCTAGACAGGTTTTATACAGATTTACATGCACTTTTCCTGTACTGAGAACACAGTCACTACAATTCAACAAAAACACAAACAGGACACAAGCATGCACCTTGCAGAAAACAAACATGAGTTCTGCACTTGTAAGGTTCACAGAACAAAAATCACTATGGCAAATTTTGCAAGAATAAATAGCAACCTTCTGGCATTTGAAAATGTTTCCATTCATTCTTTAGCCTTCCTGTCAGACTCCAAGGATACTCTGGACTCGCTGCACTTTGCAAGTTGTCCAGAAGCAGTTTGGTTACCAATGCCCCTCAGAAAGTGAAGTCTTCTCGTGAAAACAACATACAATTTGGCTGGGGAGAGAACAGAGGCCTGAACAGCTCTTTCTTGAACAAAGGATTTCTTAAGTGGAAGAAATTCTCTTCGTCTCGCCTGAGTGGCTGGGCTGACATCTGGGGAAAAAGAAAATCCTATTCCCATTGTATGCTGCTGATGGAGAGCCTTGTGCAGTCTTAATTGTTCTCTGTCTGTCTGCTATCTGACACCTTATACAGAATGGTACATTTCAAGTCCTCTTCCAGTTTTTGTCTTCTGACAGGGATAAAAAGTGCCTTTTCATATATACTCTTCCACATTTAAAATCCATGGCGACCCACTTTTGAGGAAAATCAGTGAGGTCTCTTCCTCAAAATCCCATGCAGAGGCCCACAGCTCCGACTGTCTCCCAGCCAGATTCAAAATCGTTTCCCCTTGGGTCAGTGCTTTGTGTTGTCCATGACTGGAAAGAGTCCCTGGGTGAGTTTTCTCCAGTCATTTCTTTCTCTTGTATTTCTTGCAGCCCATCCATTTTATGCCAGCTTTTTCTTTCATCATCTGTGCTTGCGCTCTTATCTTTCTCCCTTCTCTTCTCCATTCACGGTCTCCATCCTGCAATTTCCCCTTTTTTGCATGCTTTTTGCTCTTGTCCAATCCTTCATATCTCTCTCCCTTTTCTTCTGCACCTTTATTTGCTTCCTGTTCTTTTGCCCTTTTTCCTGCAACGGATTATTAAGAGCCATGAAAGCTGCAGCCACAAGCTGGGTTTGACTAGGCAACTTGAAATGATAGCTGATATATTTTTTAAATAAAGCCAATCCTCAGCTTTACTTTCTGTGAAGTTAACAGAAAATAGGTGTATTCACCAGCACTTTCAGTTAATGGGCCTGGGTATGTTTTAAGAAACTTAATCTTACTACCTTGATGTGAAAATTTTGGTCATTGTCTCTCCTGAATGAAGATATTATAGTTATGAAGTTTTATTGGGGGTGGGGGGAGGGAAACAGTTCCTTCATTTCAACTCTGTATGCTAACTAATGCTAATTTACATCACACAGGATACATCAAAACATGACTGAGAAACAAAAGTAACTTCATGCACTTCTTCACCTCAAAATTTAGGAAACAATGGAGGGAACTCTTATGCTGCACATGCTATATTTGCAAGCACAGAGATCTCCTAAAGTACTGTCCTAGCTGATCAAACACATAACCATGGCAATAGGTTGAGAGCAAGCCCTTGCTCCAAGTCATTGTGACTCTCTCCAGCTGCCACACATTTGGTCATCACCCATTTTTTTCTCACATGACAGGCCTCTATGTCATAAAATGCCCTACCCTTGGCATCAAGTTTGAAGTAAGCCATGTAAAAGGACCCAATTCCTGCTGCACAAAAGAAGGAATGGCAAAATCTGCAGTGTAAACTGAGATAAAGCTGAATATCGCCTTGTGGGGGTTTCAGTTCTTTCAAGTTTTAGATTTGATAAAAATTCTGTCATGTCACATATCATCTATTTCATCCTCTTTCCCAAACATTTTGCACCTTTTTTGAGGTTTGGGATTGATTTCTGCAATCCTCCAAGAGCAGCAGTCATCACGTTTCTGTTTCTTTTATTAGCATTTGTCTTTAAACCGGTAGCACATGTCTAGTTCTCTCTCTCTTTTTTTTTTTTTCCAGATTCCCAGATGTCTATTTTTGGCTCCAGCAATCTGTGTTTCAGTGTGTTTGTCATGTGTCAAGTTAAGATTATAACTTCGACCATGTAGAACAGAATAATTTGAATCCAGCATTTGCTAGGGAGGACAGGATACTGTTTTTTCAGGAGCAGAAAAGCTATCTGGCACTTCCCCTGCCCATCAATTCCCATCTTCCCAACCAATAGGCCAGTAGAAAGACTCTGTGCTGGAGTGGCAAAGAAAGGAGATCTACTGGCACCGTGCTCATATTTGAAGTTTCACCCAAGTCTGGCTTGGACATTCTGGAAGAAGTTTTGAGTCTAGACAGACCTGACAAATTGATCTATTATACCTCAGCATAACTCTTGTGGCCAGTATGAAATGTAGAGTGTAGAGCAGACCACAACAAGAATTGTTGACAAAGCAGAGTAGGAGATTCATGAGTAGTCTTCACAGAACATGGACTACTCAGTGTATGCAGACATCCCCTATGTTTTCAATGGGTCTATATTATTTAATGTAAACCTCAGCACTAAAAGAATACACTACTGTCCTTCTAAAAAATATCTGGAAAACATCTTTTAACAAATATACGGCATTTTATAAGACTTCAGATCCACTCAGCCTCATAATACCCTCATGGACAATATCAGAATAGATAGAACAGCAGTGTGGATATAAAGTCACATGGATACTTTTACTCATATTGCCTCCAGTTTAGTTTGCACATGTTCCATACGTGGTGAAACACACTTCACTCCAAACTAACAATATAAATTCCCACTGAATGTCTGTGGTTTCCTATGGCACATGCTGGAGAGTGGACCACGCTGAAATACAGGCAAACCTGCCTTCACTTGAGCTAATCTTAATTAACCAGATTAAATCTAGCCAAATTAAGATTATACTACTCACTGATGAATCACATTACTTAACTGTAGTGGCTCTTCAGCAATACTTAGCAAAGCAAACATTTATATATGTCTGTAAACATGTGTGTCGGTAGAGATGTGTGTATTAATGCATACACACGTGTGTCTGCATGTGTGTGTACATAACAGCAAGAATTCAAAGCATTTTTCCCCAAGGGAAGGTACTGGAGTGTCTGTGTTGAATCAGTTTCAGTGCTAGTCACCAGGTTGCAGTTGTGTTTTTAAAAGAATGGTTGGTTTTTTCATTCACCTCAGCCTGAATTTCAGTTTTTATTTTTGGATTAGTCCGTGGATGATAAGATGGATGCAGGAAATAGTCAATTCCAAAATTGTTGCTTTGCCTACAGTATTCTTCTAGCATTTGTGAACATTGATAAAATCTTAAGATTCCATTTAAAAAATGCCATCTTTTTTTTCTCTTTTCTTTTTTTTTTTTTTTCAGAAAAGGGAATAAATATTTAGAGAAGATGATCACTTAGTTAATCATAGGGGAGGGGGAAAGTAAGACTAATGTCTACGAGTTTGGTGATTAAGAGAGAACAGAATGGATAACCAGATAGCTTCAAAGAGTGCTGGACAATTTTTGCTTCAATAGAGACTGATAGCAATGGAGTTTCTGTGGGACTGAACCTGGGATGTGCCAGCCCATGTTTTCTCTGAATTAGCTGTCATCTGTTGACTCCCACCTCTCACTTCTGGCACAACCAGTGTACACTCAGCAATACATAGTGCCTACACAGCATATAGCCCTAACTGGAATAATAAAAGCAGCTTAACGCTGAGACTTGAATCCTTGAATCACAGAATCATAGAATCATAGAATGTTAAAGAGTTGGAATAGACCTTAATGATCATCTAGCCCCACCTCCTGCTGCCCTGGACAGGAATACCTCCCACTAGACAATATTGATCTGGGCCTTACCTTGCTTTGAACAATGCCAGTGTTGGGGCATTCCCAACCTCCCTGGAGTTCAGTGTCCTACCATCCTCACAGTTAATTTCTTCCTAATAGGGAACCTAAATTTCCCCTCTTTCAGTTTGTACCCATTCCTCTTTGTCCTATAACAACAGTTCCTGATGCAGTCCCTCTCTGGCTTCCGTGTAGGCCCCTGGAGGTTGCCATGAGGTCTCCACACAACCTTCTCTTCTCCAGGCTGAACACCCCCAACTTTCTCAGCCTCCCTTCATAGGGTAGGCGTTCCAGTCCTCTTGTCAACTTCAAGGCCTTCTCTGGACTTGCTCCAATAGTTCCATGTCCTTCTTATCCTTGGGGCACCAGAACAGTGCACGGTACTCTGGGTGGATCTCAGAGAGCAGAGTGGGAGAATCACCTCCCTAACCCTGCTGGCCACACTCCTTTTGATGCAACCCAGGACATCATTGGTTTTCTGGGCTGTGAGTGCACACTGCCGGCTCATGTTTAGTTTTTCTTCAACCATCACCCCAAAGTACATCTCCACAATTTGGCACTCAGTCCCCTCCCCATGCAACATGCAGGTGTGTCTGGGATTGCCACAACTCAAGCACAGGACCTTGCATTTCGCATTGTTGAACTTCATAAGGTTCACACAGATCCACCTCTCAAGCATGTCAGAGTCCCTCTGGATGGCATCCCTTCCCTTCAAAGTGTCAACTGCCTCACACAGCATGGTGCTGTCAGCAGATTTGCTGAGACTGCACTCAATCTCACTGTCCACATCACTGGTGGCACCTTCACTTCTTCCAGTCCCACCCATTAGTCATCCCCATGGTTTTCCCTATAATGACCTGTTTCAGCAACAAAACTAGAGCTCCTTCTGGCAAAGGATGGAATCTATAGCAAAGTTTTCATGAGACAATGTTACCCTATTTACAGGCTGTGTATTAGTTAATATAATTAAGGCATTGGTGCTGTAAATTAAATAAAATGGAAGACATTTTGCTGGCATAATATCTGCACAGTATTTTCCATATGTTTGCTTAAGAAGTATGAAAAATGAACAAAAATATACAAATTAGAAGTCAAGATGCTAAGAGCTTCTGCAAGGCTTTACCAGTACACTATTATTTCTGTTCTGAGGAAGATTCTTGAGATTTCCATAATGGATAGCGATGAACTTTTCTTTCTTCTTTTCCTTCCCATTTTTTAAGTGATAGCTGCCAAATTTCACAAATCCTATAACGTTCTGCACTGTAATTAGTTTGGAAGCCTGTAATTGTTTAAGTTTAAGCCAGAAGATAAAGGATGCCAAACCACTTGAGCAGAAAAGTTATATTAACATCTTTGTATTATCACTTGCTGATTTATTTAATCTCTTTTAATCAAATTGTGATTCTCAAACAAAAACAAGAAAATCTCAAGCAGTGTTTTTTCACCAAGAGGAGGAAATGGGCAGAATGGACAGACACACAGACACACACACAGACACACACACACACAAACACACTGAGACAAAAAGTCTTTTGTGGCAGAAAGGGTGCATCAACAGCCTTGAAGGCCAGTCATGATTCAGAGGAAAATATGCAGTGGGAAGAGTTATATCCAGTAATGACAGTGAAAAGTTATACAGCATTTGGTTACAACCAAAAGACTGGCCCTTGTGTTCTGCACTGTGGTATCCCAGGACACCTTTCCCAGTGTTAGCAAAACCTAGAGCACTTGTTCTTTTAATCAGAAATACATCAATCTGCACCATGTACAGCTATGTACTGTTAATATCTCACACTATATACAGATTATTCCTATGCTTTCATAGCTGGAATAGCAAGAGTTTAGCACCAGATGTGAGAAAAGTTGAGAAGTGTATTGAAAAAAGAATATGTGTTTTTGCTGGCATTTTTATAAGGGTTATAGCAAAGGTCCTTTCCAAAAGAGTGAAGATAAAGTACTGCGGGTTCATATGTTACTAATGGCCTATGTGTTGGAGTGCACCATTTATATGAAGGTGCCATTTAGATATTGTGTTATCCTTTTGTATAAGATACTTTTGCAGTAAGCATTAAGAGAGGACAGCTCAACACCATGCTATAGGAAGCAGTCTATCCAGCTGCTATTCATCCTCAAGGAGTCAACATTGCATGCTCTACATAAACTCAGCTCAAATGTATATGTTAAGAAACAATTTTTCTAGTTTTAAACACACTCAACTTTTACAAGAGATACTATAACGTGGTTTTATACTTTGTACCATAGGTCCTTGAATGAAGAATTTTTGGCTCCAGTGCCACTTTAGCCCATCTCTGAATTTAAAAAATATGAGAGCAATTTCATTAATAATAGATTACTTTCTACTCCTGAATTCATTGCATTCTGAATTTCCTTGATGGATCAAGGCCTCTGTGAGAAGAGAGTTATACCAAAGGTTTGACATAGTTCACAAAGAGATGGTGCTATTTTTATTGCAGATAGCAAGAATTATACTCTCTTTGTATTCACTTTAGGGGTGGCTAATGTCAGTCATTGAAGGAAACATGTCCCTGGATTTGCTACCAAAGCTAAAGGAACATTTCCTTGTAATGGCAGCTCGTGAGCTTTACAACAGCTTACATCATGGAAACGGAATTTTTGAAAAAAACTGAAGGACAAGTAGGTATTATTTCAGATTTCTGATGTTTTAGACTTTCTTACAGCTGTTGATTTTCCATTGAAAAATGTTTTTACAAATATTTTTCTCTCTCCTCTATCCATCTGACATTTGTAATCAGTACACTACTCTTCTGATAAAATGTGATTTCCTCTTCTACATTCCTACAGTACATCTCTTCACCTATGAAAAGCATTTCGATATCAATGTCTTCATACAATTCATTATTGTACCTCTGGATAGGTAGAAGTATTAAAGTATTTCGTTTTAATGACAGCTTAAGACTTCTACAAAGTTAAAGTCCTACCAATAAGCTGATTTGAAGACTGACACACAGACTGACACACAGACCTTGTATAAGGCCTTCTGCCTCAGTAGACTCTCATTCTTTATAAAAAAGGTACATAATTCTGGATTTCACATATTCAATTAAATAGTGCTTGGCAAACTATACCATATTGCTATCAGGAAGCAAAGCATTAAGTACACCTTACACAACATTTAATTTATTGCATGATAAAGATGCAGTACAGAAAAAATTTAATTAGCTGATATAAAAAGTGGGAAAGGGCAGATGCAGTGTAACAGCACACCAGGAGATTTCAGTGGGCTCTGTAAATATTTTTGATATCTAATCATAAAGGCATAGTTATCTGCTGAGGGCGAGGATCACGATATTGCATCTTTCAGTGCATAGAGAGAGAGGGATGGGCTAGAACAGGGCGCCATTCTCCAAATAAAATCACAAACATTGAGCTACAGGAGCCATGCTTTCCTTGGGCAAGAGGCTGTGAAGACAGGTTAGTCCAGCCAACATGCTTGCAAATCATCAAAAGTAAGGATAAACGCCTGGTGTTGGGCCAGGTCAGCAGCACACAAAACTACACGTGTGCAGGAGCTTCTGCACACACAGTGCACTGTGGAAGTCAGGACAGGGCTGCCATTAACACTCAGCCAAAAAAAAGATATACAATTGAGGAAGAAGTCTTTCCTTTTTGCGTGCATTGCAAGACGATTTGCTTTGCTGTGGTACCAGCTGGCTGACCACATATGATTGCTCTGCCCAGATAGCCACAAAAGGAGTATCCTGTATAAAATGGATGCAAAGCCTAGACCATCTCCAAGCACCTGTTCTGATGAATGCCTGTTGATTTAATTATGATTTAATGATATGTACTAACATATACCTGATATTCTGAGCTGCCCCATTCAAGGAAATCTTTTTCATTACAAAGACTAAGTAAATTTGATAATGTGCAAACAAAGTACTCCATTTGTAATTATGTGTGTGGGAAACTTTGTTATTTTACTTGAACAATTAATGCTTCTCCATATGATCCTGCTCTTAGCATTGATTTTTTTAGTACATTTTGTACTGAGCCATCTGAAGAAAACAAATTAAAGCAGAGGATTTATGAGAAAGCCTCACAAAATCCCAAAGATGATATTGTCCTTACTGAAATCAGGTGGTATTAAAAAAAAAAAAGAGGTGGGGAATGCAAAGAAAAGAGAGAGCACTAGCTAAATTCTAGAAAAAATTAATTACTAAAATCTTACAAGCCTCAGGGGAGACATATGCCTGTAATCAAATTCTGGGAAACAAGCCCCTGCAAACTCTCGCATTTCAACTTCCAATTCACTACCATTTCATGTTCATTTTGTGGTGAAATGTGACTCTTATAAAACAAACAAACAAACAAAAATCAGTTACAAAATTTCCCCTTTTCCATGCAACTGAAAAATCTCCCAAGTTCAAAACAGAGCAGCGAGCTGCCTTCCAAACTCTTCAGAAATGAAGTAATGGCTTAGCAATTTCATTCCTTTGGTTGGGGCAAAGAATAGAAGCTGGGAAAAGAGAGTCTCAAAAAGTGTACTCTTTATGCCCTCCCCGTTGGTTGCCTTCTGCAGCTTTCAGCCCCAGGAATGCAAGGGATGATGTAGTGCAGCCGGTATGTACGGAACCACTTGCAAACCCATTGTACTTAATGAGACTTGGAAATCAGTCAGGACCAGGGCACTTCTCCTTGTGATGCTTTTCATCAAGACCACAAAGAGGGACAGAAGAGAGGCGTGAAATGTTCCACAGTTTTTGTAAATATTTAGGGCAGGATTTTTTAAAACTAGCCAGCTGATATCCAAACATCCTCAGCTCCCAGGAAGCTCCTGCTGAAGATCCCATCCTTTTCAAGTATTGTTTGCATTCTGTTTCAGATCTCAGCCTTGAGGACACTGCTACTGCAATACCAGACCAGCAATCAAGCAGTCAAGGAGGAGATGCAGAACAAAACACTTTTCCATACAAAAGGAGAGTTGGTGGAAGAGTGTGTTATTTTGAAGGGTTTGGATGTTATTTTCTGTTTTACACTCAGCTCTCTGTGCTTGTCAATTCTACAAACATTTTAATATTCCTGACTTCACAGTTCTTCACAGTGTAAACTCTAACACTACCAACAAAATATGTAGCCTTAGATTACATCAAAAGCTCTTGTTTGAAGAAAAGATGTGTCAAGGGTGCTGTGTCCAGACCTTGAAAAATGTGAAGTGGCCTGAGTCAAGTCCAAGGTGAAACAGATGTAGCCAAGCTTTATGACAACTACATAAGCTGCCCGAATAGTTGTGTTCCAGCATTGTCCAAAAGCATATCTCCAAGGTCCACCAAAGAAATAATTCAGGCTTCAGGTGTGCTGCATTTCATTTAGTAAAGGGCACATTCATACCACCGTGTATGTGGATATGTTTGTAAATATATGCATCTATAATTTATGAAGCCACCTATTTAAGATTCTAGTCATTTATCAAGATGCTTTTGAGACTTGATTCCTTATTTTGCAGACCAAATGTTAACATTTGATTGAATTTATTAACTCAATTAAATAAGAAGTGTTCCACATTAGAAAGCATAATGTCGGAATTAATCCCCCAAAAATGTGGTGATGCTTTAACTAATATCCTGTGACCTCTTGATACTCTCCGACACTGTCCTGATGATCTCAGTATAAATAATCACATCAGAGGTTTCACAGGGATCTCTCTCCAGAGGATATCAGATGTCTCCACAGGGGTATGTGTGTGTCTCTCTTTTGTCCAGGAGAACTGCAGAATGCACCCCCTGCCTTCTCCTAGTCCCTCCTCCCTCCATCCTTCACAGTCATTCCTTAGCAGAACAAGGTGCCAAATCTAGCTGCAGTGATCTTCAGGAAAATACTCCCTTTGCTGACTTTGATCCCAAACAGAAGCAGGATAGGGGATATTAGAAGACTATTTTACCAGGTAGGTGGCCACAAAAAGATTAAGTATCTGGGGATAGAAATCCAACCACACACAACCTGAAAATACTTCCTTGGTATAAGTGATCCTAAAAAAAAAAAAATTTTGCTAACTTGTAACAACCAAGATAAGCATCTATTCCTTTGTCAATATTTGCCGGGTGCAGATCAATTTTGCACCATCACCAAAAAAGCAACAGCACCAAAATGAGCCCAAATGTGGACAGACTGCCTCAGAATCCAATGAAGGCAGTACAGCCCACCACTGACATCTCATCACCACACTGTCTGCTCTGCTCCTCTCCAGTAACTTAAAGTCAGTTGGAAGTGGGACCACGGTCACCAAGCTGATCAAATAATCTCCCACCCCAAGCTCTCCTTGTAGTTTGGCTGTTCTAAATCTGAAAGAACAGGAAATAAACTCATTAAAGGCAGTGCAAGTAACAGATTTTCTCATAACCACTGCAATTTGCAATCTGGTAAGACAACAAAGGCGACTTTTCCTGTGCAAGAATTCAGCAACCTATTATCAGACTAGCAAAAAAGTTCTTGAACACTCACACTGGGAAGTGATAAGGTCTGGACACTATGCCAGTATAACAACAAACTGTTCCCCCCCATTCAATATGAATACTGCATGAAAACGTTCATAAAGAGAAGAGCAGAGAGT
The DNA here is from genome assembly GCA_013397245.1 of Thryothorus ludovicianus. Classification (NCBI taxonomy): domain Eukaryota; kingdom Metazoa; phylum Chordata; class Aves; order Passeriformes; family Certhiidae; genus Thryothorus; species Thryothorus ludovicianus. The sequence goes on along the minus strand of VZTB01014662.1, from coordinate 72,631 downwards.
ATAAGGGACCTTTATTCTGTACCTAGAAAAGAAGATGAAACATGCAGACTCTGGACTTCAACTTCAGCATAACTTCACTGAGCTAAAGAAGGAAATTACAAGGGTGACAGAGAACAGGACACAACTGTGACAGAGCTTCACAAGCATCCAATGCAATCTAATCCCAAACATCCTAATCCCCATTTTGCATTATAAGTCCCAGAAATTCCTCTGGTCAGGAGTTGGAATACCTTTGGTTGAAAGAAGTATTCCTTCTATCCTTTGGAATGATCATGTCTCAGCTTCCTGAGGCATTCAGGCACCATGCTGGACAGGGGATATCTGCCAGGTGCACATAACTCTGCAACACACTCCTCATCCTGAACACACAAACTATCCATGAAAGAATGATAAAACAGAGACATGCTGTAGGAAAGAGTTTTTTGTATAATCTTAAGAATTCACAAAGGCCTGACTGTATTCTCATTTCTTTCCCTGTTCTGTTATTCCACAGACATCTGATAATACTATTGGAGTAAAAATATTTTATTAAAATGGCTTTTTCATTTTTAAAGTCTTATGGAATTTGCTGCCTCAAAAAAAGTATTCTTTAACTCATAATTTGATATTATTGTTAATACCAGATTTGTGATTTCTCAGAAAAAGACTGCATGTTTTGTTGATTCTTCGACCACTCAAGATGAAAGTAAAAATTTCATACACTATGACATATTTTAACAGCAATGATTCTGACACTATATATACTTAGATAAATTGTATATATACAATAATTATATATACAATATATATACAATATATATACAATAATTATATATATTCTTAGATAAATTGTATATATTTATATTATATATACTATATACATAAATCAGTATTCTTACAATAATTTCCATATTTTATCTCATATAATCCACCTGCCAGATACAGCTTTTTATAAGTCCTGAAAGACTGCTATCTCCACATGCACTGCTCCTACTTATACAGAAGTAACCAAGTATATGCACTAATGTCCTTTAATATGAAAAAAACCTAAAAAATTGATAGTTACTTGTCTCCCAAAGACTCCTACTTGGTTTTCAGCACTGTCAGCATGGGTGACTCGGAGACATTTAAGGGGAGCCCTGTTCTGTTGCAGCATGAGTCGCAAACATAGCTAATGTCTTAATTGTCTGTCACGAGAAACACGGGAGCAGCTCCCATCAGTTTTTAGTGTGTATGTCCCTGTTTAGTTTAGGCCTAGCACACAGGATAGTACTTAACCTGATTAGACTATATTTGCATGATAGGTACTTATGATGCTTAAAACATCTTTCCATTGTCATGGCTATGTTCTCACTAGTCTTTGACAGAATCGTCTCTTTTGCTGAAGAATGCTCTCAACATTGCACAAATGAAATAGATCCTTTTGACACAATCCACTAAGTCTTTTATCTTGCTTTCTTATTAAGCTTTCTTTTCTCTAGTCACCAACAGTGACTAAAAGTATCATTGACTTTTTAACTTTCCCCTGCTTTCTTGGAGAACTATTTTATGGCTTTCATTCCTAGTGGAAAAAAACTCTCATTTAACAAATGCGTCATATTCTATAGTCAAATCACTACCAACTCTTTTTACTTTTATCATTTGGCTTAATTCAGAAAATGTCATGCTTCACATAAATCACTTTTTTTTACGCAAAAGTATTCCTTATTGAATAAACTAGTGTCATTTCAGTCAATAAAAATAAAGCACAAAGATCCTAGTTCTCCTTTGGTAGTTTATTTATTTATCCACTTATAAAGTGATGTGATTCTGATGCAAATGAAATACATCTTTAACTTACATTTTCTCTTCTAATAGAAAATTACTCCAGAAGGCTAGAAATGTTCCTATTTGTGTAAGTGAACTTTCAATTACTGTAATCCCACAAGAACTGTACATGTATATATATGTCCATGTTCATTCACAGCGCTAGCAAAATTGAGCCCATTAGGCAGTGCTTCACTTTGTTCTTGTTGGCACTGCCATTCAGGTGCTTTGATAAAACAAGCATATCAAGCCCTTTTGGGATGAAAATTCAGAAATGTTCACTCTCAGCTTTTAGCTAGGATCCAGGCTGGAATTATGACACATTGCAAACAAATCACACTGAGTCAGATTTATGGCATAATGTAATAGATGATTCACAAATACTTTTGCTTGTGCCAGACTGAGACACAGACCCTAAATCAGCAATCAGTGACAGGTTTGGAACTGCATTGTCTATCTTAAAAATCAAAAAATGGAAACAAAACAAAAAGCCTCCACAGGATATTACTGTGGTTGTGGAGATGCAGAAGTACCATGATGCCAACACTAACATGGAAACCTTAATTTCCATATTTACATAAATTACCTACTGTAGCTTTGGGAATGTTAACACTTGAAGTTTCCTTGAGCTCCCATATGCAGCCTGAAATACAGACAAAAAGGATCAAATCCTATCTTATTTTATTTTTGAGGATCAAAGGAAAAGGTATTTTTCACACAAAAACTGTAACTGCTAAACTATAAACCAGATAAACATTCAGGGTACTCAGTGATTCACATTTTAAACAACTGTGTATTTGAGTTTGCCAATGATATGTTCTGAATATGTTCTGAGATACTGGAAGTGTGTTTCTGTGTGTGTGTGTGTGTGTGTGTGTGTGTGTGTGTGTGTGCGCTGTCATAACCTATCTGCCCAAGCATGGACTGTCTTGAAAGATTAAGTGCACCTATTTTGAACTGGAGGCTGCATGCCATAATTTTTAGCTAACCCGTTTCCTTCTTAGTGAAAACAGAAATAAAAATATATTGTGCACACTTCATTGCTAGAACCTTTGACCTCAGCTGCCTGTCTAGCTGAGACTCTGATGAATGCTTTGTGTCTCTTCATTTTTAATTGCTCATAAATTGTTATCCCATGAAACACAAAACTAGCCTTGTCCTCATTTTAGTAGGGGTTGGAGGTCAGCCTAACAGTAATACAATTAAGGAGTGTCTTTGTGTGGGGGTGTGGGAGTGAAGAGGGCAGGAGGGTTACAGAAGGTTGTGGTAGTGAAAGATGTATTCCTTTCCAAGGCAATACAAAGCAAATTCCACATGTTCAAACAAAAGTCTTTAATGTTTGACAGTGTTGAGAAAAGCTTCTGGGAGGGAATTTAGAAGGGCAATAAAGTACACATCACCTTCTATATCTGTATAATCATTCTTAAACATACATGTACACATGGCTGCATATGAGAGCACTGATCTTCTCTTTGCGATGGCAGACCTAATCCTGAGGGTCGAATTTTACCCAGGCATGCATGTTCTGATTTGTTATTTTCAGAAAAAATAATAGCCTACCTTTGACTTCTCTGTAAAATAATCTAAACCATATCTGTGGAGATAACTCTGCAGAGTTACTTTCCTCTGTGTTATCTTCCTGTAGTTGTCACACACTTCCTTCCTGTTCTTGAAAAGCTGGACTACTCTTAATTCAAATAATATACAGTATGCCACGACACAAAAAATATATTCCACTTTCAAAATGTCTGGTAATAAATAACAATAAACTCTTAGCTCAGTGAGATAAGAGATCTTGCTGTGTCCAGTAAGGGCATAATGGATCTTACTTTTGATTTTGGTTGAATTAATATGAAAAGAAAGCAAGCTTGCTGAATTTACTTTTACCTCACACCACACATAATTCTGTTTAACAGGACATTGAGCTTTTGGTAATTGAGCATGTCTTCCGACTCCTACAGACAAAACTATTCTGGTAATACTGGGTTCTTGTTGAGGTTACTATAGGCATATTGTTCCAAAACTCATAACAATCCTTGTTTTCTTATTTAGATTTAAGAAAATGTGGTATCTGTTGCAAAGCCACCAAGTTCTCAGCAACCTGTCAGAGAGGTTAGAAATAGTCTTCTCCATTCCTTTACAAAGGCTAATCCCGACAGCTGTTTATAAAAAACTAATAACTATAAAGCTAATACGGTATTTAGCACCCAGTGGTGAATTCTTCCTGGAGGACAGAACACTCCAGCACTTTGTCATAAGACAATGGCTGCTATCTGCTCATATAGATTCCAGTGGTCCAGATAGCAGAAAGTCTTAGTCTCAGCAAGTGACACACTGCTGAGTTTGGCAGCCCAATTATCCATACCTTCTCACCTGCATGCTCACCTGTGACCTGCTATGACACTTTCACATCCTACAGTTTCATCAGATCTTGTATAGAAAGAGATGCAACAAGTTACTATGGGAGGCTCCTAGGGCCACAAGAAAAAAACGTGAACTGAATTTCCAGGATATTCAGTTTTCCCTCAGAACTAAGTCTGGGTCTTTTCCTTTTCCAAAACGGAAAATTTTTCAGTTACTAACATTTTATCATTTTACTTCATAGAATATTAATTACTTTCCCATGAACACTAATGCAGTGCTATTATTAGGAAAGAGAACAGAAGCTACTGCAGAATATTGTTCTCCCTCTAATGAGGGATTCCTTCTTGCTATAGCTGTGCTAGTAGCTAAAATTACAAATGGTTCCACTAAGATTAAATTGTATTTCAGCTGTTCTGTAAACTGAATCCTCACTTTAGCAGATAAAAAAAATATTAGCATGTCTAGGATTTGGGGTGGAAAAGTATACATTTCTCTCATATATGGGGTCTATGACATTATGCTGTAATGTTTATCATGACTTCTGTAAGAATTATCCTCTTACTGAAAAAATCCATTCCTTGAGTCTGGTGATTCTATGGGATTCGTAACTTCCTAGCTCAAAATGTAAAGGCATGGTACCATCCCTTGGCACCCAATGTCAGTTGAGATTTAAGAACCAAGGTTCTAGTTAAAATACAGTTAACTGCCCACATTTCAGTGTTCTCAAACTCTTCGGTGCTAAAACACAGTACATACCTGTGGAAATCTCCTGAGATGCCAATTGTCCTGCTTTCAGCCAGGACACCTATGGTTAGAGGCAAGTGTACTCAGAAATATTCTGTTCCTGCAGGATAGGAACCTACCTCGAAGGAAGAAATATAGCTTTCAATATTGAGTCACCTATATTGTCCCTTTTGGAACTGGAAAGTTTAGTTGTAGTTTAGCATTAAAACGATTCTTGGATCTCTCTTATGTTATAGCTTATCAGATAACACATTCATTAGAAGAGAAAACCAGGCGCTAAATCCCCTCATCACCTCATGGTATAGGAACCTAAGATCCACAAAAATGCTTCAAACACCAGGCCATGACTATGCTAGGTTTAGTTCTCTCTTCCTGTAGGCCAAACTGAGAAAGCTCTGGTTTAGGATTTTTTTCTGAGGAAGAGTAGTCCTGGTAGTGTTAATATTTTATCCATGATGGTTTAATGCTAAACCTCTACCTATTTCAAGGGGCAAGGTCTGGAATTCTAGATATGCATCACTGGAGCTGGAAGTCAGGATCCTATTTTCCCTTCAGCTTCACTAGGGCCTCACATCAGCTGCTGGTGCCTTTCCTGCTTCCTGCTCAAAATCCCCACAACAACTCCCTCATGTCCTCAGCAAGCCACAGCTGTGCACTGCTGCCACTGCCTCCATTTGTCATAAGAGCACCTTGTCCCATGAAATCCTTCCTCCATGAGAGGCTGGACAGCTTGCATTTCAAAACTGAGGAAAGCACTGTGTTGGTTTCCTTTACATTCAGTGGAATTGCCAAGACTGATCTCTCAGTATCTTCAGAAATGCCCATCCTTCCTCATTCTTTATTTACATATGTATTTTCAGTTCTCTCAGGACATCCTACCTAAAATTTAAGTATATCTTTGTCCCAGATGTTTTGGTCAGACATAAGCTGAAGCTCAACTTGAAAAGTTGGCAGGCCTTAACATTTACATAACCCTTCTACAGACTTAATTAGAAAAAGTCTAGTATCAGCCAGATAAAAAAAATCAGGGTGTATATTTCTGATGTTTTTTCTCTATTAAAACTTATCATAGAACAAATGATAAATCTTGGTGTTCTTATTGAATCACAGCATTGCCTTACAGCATACACATTGAAAATGGCAGACCAGTTAGTTTTGTCTTAATAAAGTCTAACATTTTGTTTTACTAATGGAGAAGGTTTCTTTCAACATTGTGTACAAAATCTCTCTTAAAATTCAGTCGGGTCAGGTCAGGTGGGTGTTACTGCCAACATCAGCTGCTCAGCAGGAGTTTGCATCAGCAAGTGATCTGAGTAATAGGAATTCAATGGGTTCTCCCTCTTAATTTTTCTAAGAAAATGGTGATTTTCAATAACTTTGTTACTAAAGATACTTTTTTCCATAACTTTTCATGTATTCAATTGTTCTGTTAAAGTAAATGTTCAGAATGAGGACTGAGTCTTTGCTACATTTGTATTGGACAATGAAAGGATATATGGTGTTTTGAGGCTGACTGTGAAAAGTCATGACATTGACATTAAAATCAGACCTGACATTAAAGTCAGATTGAAAGAAAGCTATTTCCTAGAGATTATGTGGCCTGTGACTGGTTTTCCCAATGCTGCTGATAAAAAGTCCATCACCTTTTTCCTCTTGCGAGTCGCTTACAAGGGAAGGATAAGGGACACAGCAGCAAAGTCAGTCTGCTGCCTCAGCAGAGGTAGGGGATGGAGACCCATGTGGCAGCAAGGATACAAGGGCTACTGATGTGCAAGAAACCACAGAAGCACCAGAGAAAAGTCATGCAGGGATTAGAGCTTCTCCGATGGTAAATGGAGCAGGATTGTTAACCCACCTGAAGTGCATCCACAATAATGCACACAGCATGAGCAACAAAAAGGAGGAAGTGGAAGCCATGCTGCAGCAGGAAAAACTGAGACATAGTTGCCATCACAGAGACTTGGTGAGACAAGTCACAAAACCGAAGTGCTACTATGGATGGCTATAAATTCTTAGAAGGGATAGGCAGGGAGGCAAAGGGGTAGCCCTGTGTGTTAGGGACTGTCTTGACTGTCTGGAGTTTAATGATGGTGGCAGTAAGGTTGAGTGTTTTTGGGTAAGCATCAGAGGGAAGTTGTCAGCGCTAGGGTAAACATGGAATGATCTGTGGAGTCTTTTCCGATCTCACTGATTCTGTGAAAGGCCAGCATGACTGCTGATGGCAATACTGCCAAACATCACTGAGAGAAGGAAGGTTAAAATCTGTGTCTCCCTCAAGTAAAACAAATTGAACTAAAAGACCAGTTCTAGATGAGTTCTTGAAAGATATGTTCCAGGTACACAACTCCCAAGTATGTTAATAAAGCAGCTGTTTGGCCAAACAATATTCTTGATGTGTCTATTCCTTTGGCATTGGGAAGCCAAGCTTTTTTCCTTTTTTTCAAAATACCATCTTTTAAAGAAAACAGTCATCACCTTATGATGATGAACCTACTTCTGTACATCACAATTAATTTTCATTTTAAATAACATTGAGCCTCTCATTTACAGCAAATCATGCCTAGAAATAGTGCATAATGTGTTTTTAAAATGATTTAGCATTCACTGTGTACTATAGAGGTCTTGAGTTTATGAGCTATTTTTCTTCAGGGACATGGATTTTAAACAGAATGTTTCTCAAAGCAAAGGAGAAAATTAATTTGAGGCTTCAGGAAGTCAGCGCCAGGGCAAAGCTAATGACTCTATAAATGTCTCCTTCAGCATGTGGCAACTTCTGAAGAGAACAATCCTGGACAAAAGCTGTCCCCTTTGAGGGGGAAAATTAACTCTTTCAGAACAGACAACTCAGAGAGAAATGTTGTTTAGAAAGCAGGTTATGCTTGGTTAGGATGCCCATTTTATAGCCCTAGTGTCAGAGGGCAAGGATTACAGGGCACCTGCCTCTGCTTTGTGACAGAATCCTTGTATTTTCTCTCCAGTCTCACGACGAGAACCAGGAGAGCAGTGAAAGCTGTTAAGTGTAGTTCATAATGCAGCCATATCTTTGGCCTTAGCTCCAGCAAGCCCAGATGGGAAATAAGGGTCATTTAGAAACAGAGCGCTTCCTACAAACTAGAGAGAGAGATGTAAAACGTACTCACCTACTCATAATTTTCTCCCTCTGAAGTGGATACTGGGTCCTCTGTGACCCATTAGAGCTGGATTATTCCTCCACTCTAAACAAAGAAGCTATCTGATTTTTTTTTTTTTGCAAGCTTCTCAAACTAGTGCCAACTGCCCAAAATGGGAAGACAAACTGCAAATCCTAATGAATAAACATTTTGCAAGATTAGCCATCTCCAAGCAGGAGATGTTTGCTTTTATCTATTTAATTTATCAAACAAAAAATGGAAATGAAGATTGAAAAGCAAGATACCAAAATGATGGAATCGAAGGATTTCTCCCTTAGCTCTCAGCAGGAGTGCTTTCTGAGGGACAAAAGGATGATTAGAGACATGATGCAAATGAGACAGAGTTCTGGGTGGGGTCTCTCCACATCCACTGTAGAAAAGGAAAATTCCAAGCAGAAAAATACATTTTAGCTTGTTCCCTTGTGGGTGTCTGGTGCTCAGTGATGCATTACAGGTGGGACATATCAAACAGTAAAACAAATCTTCACAAGCATAAGAGACATTTAAGATATCAGGAAAATTGAACCCAGAGGAAAGAAGATCTTTATTTGAGAGTGGCTGTGTGTTTTATTATGTGGGGTTCTTTTATTTTTCTTTACTGCCTTTCCACAGCATAGGTAGAAAGCTTTCTTTAAAAATGAACAAACAAGTTCTCTAAATATTGCAGAATTTTATGCCTACAGGTCATGGTTGGTTTACACAGTACATAAGGGAAAGCATAAAAGAGTAGGTATGCATACAAGAAAAGAAGTACTGACCTGCTGTAGCCTTTTCCTTGGCAGCTGCCCAGATAAATGCTGGTCTTAAGTAAACAACCTCATGGACTAGAAAACTTCTGAATTTATACATCAGGAAATAAATATTAGATGTGGCTGTTTGCCGCCCCTTCCTAAAGTTGGGCACATAATCCTAAAATTATATCTGATGTACTTCAGTGATTAATTTTTGCATAAACAGAATCTTTTGTGAGCAGAATTTTTAAGTTCCTACCACTTAAATTCCATCTTAAGTGCTAATATGTATAAATAACTGATCTTCTGGAAATACTCAAGAGCACAGGAAAGGAAAGAAAGTTCAAATGACAACTTAAGCATGCTAATATGAACTGAAAATCAGGCAGAGAAGATGCATACTATTATTGGAGGTGGAGAGTGGCCTCAAAGGTACTCGCTTTCCTAAAATGCAGTAAATAAAGCAGTAATTCAGTGTAAGTGACAAGAAGAAACCAGAATAATATAAAGTTTTATTAAAAGGTTCCCCTTTTTAAGGCATCATTAACAGGATTTTCAGAACTCTATGTAAACACCATGATACACATGCTTGAATTGTGCATATTCAAGATGCGGAAGGTAGAAACTCCTTTTGTTTTCAAATTTAAAAGTATGAGAAAGTTGGATAAAAATCTAGAAATAAACACATCTATTGATGCAGGACTTTTAAATATTTTGAGTGACTACAAAAAATCATCCGAAAGACCACTAGTTACTTCTACCATATGCTAAAGAAACCAGTCAGCAACAGTCCATGGAATTCTCTTCATCTGATCACAACTACAGGTTACATGATGGGTCTCACAGCCGGGTGCAGAGTCCATGGGCAGGAGGACAACAACTTCCAGAGAGCGAATCATTCCACACCTAATATTTCCTCTAGCACTGGATTCAGTATCAGGAGGTACTTGGCCATTTTCATGACCTGCACAGATTTGACACTAATCTGCAGCACCTCCTCACCTCCAGATGGCCACAGCTTGGCAAGGTGAGCTTTAACAGGAATGCGTAACTTGCACTTTTATTCAATTCACACAATTGTATTAATCAGATTTATATCTTGAGCTCATTAGAGTAGAAACTATTCCAAGGCCTGAGAAAGAACTCAGCACTCAGTATTTATTTACTAACATTCACTATCCCAAAAACAATTTTCCTTTTCTTCATACTGGATTTTAATTGAAAACTTTCACTTTCAGCTTGTCTTATGAACAGCAATCAAATGTAGAGTAAAAATATTGGAATTGATAACACTACCCACTTCAGTATCAGAAAGATGAAGAAATTTTAGCTTTTGATGTTGTTTGTGTTGTCATCTTCAATGACTGGAGCCTTTTTATTTCAATTCCTCTGACAATTCTCTAGGTAGTCATATTGGTCCTAACACAGATGTGTGTTTCCACCATTTCAACACTTATGTATTTGATGTAAGAGCAAATTGCCAAGGAACTTCCAAGGAGAACAACACAAAAACAAATGCACATCTTTTAGAATGCTTTCTTGGGAGTAGAAGTGGTTCTAGTGTTTAGTAGAGCAGCCAGGTACATGGGCTCTCTAAAAATAGCTGGCAAAATTGCAGAGTGACAGCAGCTGAAAAGTCTGGTCAGCATATACACAGATCTTCTACAATGAAGTATGATGAACATCAGCCAGTGATCTTGCTGTCTTCTGACACCAAAAGGGCTTTGATCAAAACTAGAAATAGCCCACAACAGTGTAAAGCACCCGAGGCACTTCTAGCAAAGCCAGCAAATTGACATGGAGCTCTTTCGTTATACAACACCAGAGTTTCAAGATTAAATATCTGTCTAGGTAAAAGTCATCTGCACTGAAAGAATGGTAAAAATCTCTTTTTCCCACCAAGGATATTAAAGATGCACTAAGTGTGCAAGTTAATTTACTTGTTCTCAGTGAGGAGAGGAGAGGAGAGGAGAGGAGAGGTGTTTTGTCTGCTCTTCTCTTCGCACATAACTCTCTTAGGAAAAACCACGTGCGCATCAGCACCTCGTGCTTTCCATACTTCAGGCACATCACACTCACAACAAATTAGCATGTCCTTCCTTTACCCACTGCATTTTGCGCTGTGCTCGTGTTCTCTGCAGCTCTTAGTTGAGGAGGCNGAGAAGTGGAACATATAAATCTCTTTCTTCCACAAAAAATATTTATTTCTATAAAATAAAAATAATTTCTTATTTCATCACCACATTCTAATGAGTCATCATTTATGTTCATTTATTATTTTATCTTACCCTTCCAAAATCCCCTTCTGCATAAAGACATTGGAAAGAGCACAGCACATTCAAGAAAGCATAAAAGAACCTTAATATGACAAATTTGTGAGCACATATATCCTTCTAGCAGAGGGAAAGCAAGTATTTAAGCAAGATGTTACATTTTTTTTGTTGTCATTTACTTGTTTGAATAATGAATTGCCCTTAGCAACTTACCAAAAGACCTTTTTGGTACTATGTTGTTTCTAAACCAGTAAGACAGCCTGCATGGAATTCACTGAAAATGAGATCTGTCTCTTAAAGACAGACGCCCGTTTGCTTAGACTGTCCTGTTCCACAGTTGTAAAGTTTGTGTTGTTGCTATGTCTGCAGCATTGCTGTTGCCTCAGCCTGAGAGCTGCTCCTTGATGAGACAGGGAATTCCATTTAAAAAATAAAATAAAAAAGTATATTTATAGAAGCTAGGCTGACAAGGGGAGGGGGAGGGTATGGAGTGAAGTGGAGAACAGGGAACGAGCACTCATGCTTGAAACCCCTTGCTTGTGCAATAATGAGCTTGAAAGCCTTGCTGAAGTGGTTTTACAGCTGTGCAACAAAATGGTGCACTCTCCTCCCTTAATACTGACATTTTAATGTAGGATCACAGCTATTCAGATTGTCCATTGGAGCTGGCAGGCTGATGGTGTGAGCAACTACGCACTCTCATCAATGTCGCTTGGATGAAAGCTGCTGTCAGGCTCAATAAAATGGCAGGCTAGGCCAATCTGGCACACATGAAAGGAAACTGGAAGAAAGGCTTAATTGCACCTCCAGCAGATTCCAGTTATTCTGCTGGTCTGTTAACAACACGCAGCCTGGCACGCCAGTGCTGTCCAGTGCGCTGTGCTGCGCGGGTAGGAAAAACTCCTTGAAGGTATGGGACAAATGCACTCTGGGTTAGACCACCACAACCCAAGCCAAAGAGGCCACAAGTCTTCTTAGCTGGATTAGCAGCAGCTGCTGAATCCAGCAAAATGCCGAGACCAGAGAAAGGATCTTTAAAAACAAAGGGTTGGGTTGATTCATGCTTAAGGGACCAGCACAGGATCTGCCAGACCTGGGGAGATGCCAAGATGGACTGGGCACTCTTCTGAGACATCTCAGGGAAGATCCAGTAGGAGGAGTACACATTAAAGAGGGATATTAAGCCAAAAGAGAGGGAGAAGAGGCACGACTGATGAAACTGAATACTGTGGCATTCACTCTGAGCAGAGCGCTGGGCACATCAAGGATGAAAAACTAAGAATTTGTGTCTTTCATTTGATGGTAGGGGATTGAGAAAGAGTGAGAGACTGGGTTTTATTAATTTTCTAATTTTTGTTCAGTGGTCACGACCTGTTGTCGGAATGTTTGCAAAAAATATTTTCTGCTCATGGGTGGAAGGAGACAAGGAAGAAAAATGCACTGGATACAAATATCTTTCATAAAGATAAGGAGCAACAAGCCCTTGAAGCCATATTTTTCCTCTTAAATGGGACTGAGATAATGGGAAGTAATGAGACACCTCTGGATACCTCCTTTTTCTAGCATAGCAATGTGAAACTAAGAAAATAAATACTCTAATTTAAAAAATAAAAAAAAGAGCCTTCATACTTGCAAGATGAGGCAGAATTACTCATTTTTTTATAGGTCAGCACCAGGTAGTCACAGGTTAAATGATTTACTTCATTCAGTCTGTCTTGGAAGGTGTATGAGGATTACACGATTTCTTAGTATTTTTATTTCTTGCTATTTTTTCAATTTTACTTGCATGCATGTTCAAGGACCTCATATAACAGATCCAAGACTGCAATTTTATTACTTTTTGAAGTATGATAAAAAGGAATTACTCTGAACAAATATTAACATTTTCTATAGAGTTATTCTTTTGTAGCACAGTCTAGAATTATTCAAGAATATTATGTACAGTGATACACTGAGGAAAAAGAATATATCCCTGTCTTGTGATAAATCCAATTTCATTTGCACAAACCCTTACACTTCTAACTCTGATTGGATCACAATCCTCACTGTCACCTATATTTCATGCTCTTTTACTATCTGGGAATGAATGGATCTTTTTACTGTTAGGCACTGAGTACCTCCACAACTAGGTAGGAGAGACATGTGGTCATCAGTATTGAAATTACCCCTATTTCTGGAATCCTCAGCAGAGGAAATTTGAGCAAATGAACTCAGTAGCTCATCCATATAATGACCTGCCAAAAACAGAGAGCACAGTAACTTCCCACAGGACATGGATAGCTAGAAAGCTGCAAATGCTCCTTCTGTCAGCCAGACAAAAATGAGAAATTCTTATTCTTTCCTAAAAGAGAAGCCTCTCTATTTAAGTTGGAGTCTCCCATACTTATGTATTAAAGACCAAAGTGCCTCAGCTTATGATCCTTAAGATCACAATCATAAAGAAATTAAACTAAGGAGACTGCGATTTTTCAGCACTCAGTAGCAGAGTCGGCTGTTTATGAGAAATTTGTTTTGGATAAGTAATTCTTGTAGGGAACTAGTAATTCAGCCCTGACTATTCTCTTTCTCCAAAGTACATTATGGTTCCCCAGATCAAATAGTGAAGTCGTGCATATGTCTGGATCTGGGGATGCTGAAACAATACACTCATTGCCTTGGGAAGATGGAATAGAGGGTTCCACTGCTTCAAAGTGTGTTTGGCACTTGGGATAATTTGCCAGGTTCAAGGCTTGGAATCATGTTTTGAGGGCTTGGAAATATACAGAATTTTCGCAGCAGGCCTATGTCTACTGAGGAGTTAAAGCTTGGCAGCATTACAACAGATATTAAAAATACATGAAGCTTCCTTTAATGTAAAGTCCTCTGATGGTAAAGTGGATGGGCATTAAAATGGCCAAAGCCATTCCGTTCAGATGATTTCAGGAAAGAAATGCATCCTTAACTCAGTTGCATATGACACATATATTCATCACCCTAAAAATGACACAGGGATCAATAAAAACTAGAAGACACTTCATAGACATATCCCTTCCTAATTGAAAAGCTTTGCATGACCATTGGAACAAGAATAATATGCCCAGATTTGACCTACTGCAAAATAAATTTTTTTTTAAATGTATTTTATGGCTGCTTGCATCCATATATACTTGTTTCCTTGAAGATAGCTTTATAAAAATATAAATATTCCTTGTCAGACTTTTGATCCAAGAGAAAAGTTTCATCCTTCAATAATGCACATAATAGAATTGGTCAGATTTGAAGCATGGGAGCACTTTTTTATCTTGGATCTTCAATATTTTACAACTCAGGCAACAGATTTTAACCAAACCATTGGAGATATAACTAATAAGCTCTCCCCACACACAAAACCTTATAAGATAGCCTTCATTTTGTTTCTTGCTTTCCTGATATGCATGTAGTAAAAACATGGTTTAAATAACATATAAAATTTGCATTCTTATTTAATTATCTTCTGAGGCAATTAATGTTCCCAAAAAATTTCAGTATTTTCACCACAAAATAGATTCAATAAGAACAAGAGTGGCAGCACTAAAGTCAAAAGAAAGGTCTATTAAATCAGTAACCCTACTGATTTAAATAGGACTAGGACTGCACCCTGTGACTTTACGGATACTTATCATGCAAATTTCCAGAATATCCTAGTAAGCTTTTCATTCTAAGGCACTTACAAGGTCCTGCCTCCAACAAACTGTTTCCCAGAGATGCACAAGTCACTCAAACCTCTTCTCTATGCTAAACCTACTGGGTTCTAGAACAAGATGAGAGCTTCGATCACAAAACTGCTCTCAAACGTCCTAAAATTATGAAATTATGCTGCAAATTTCAGGCGAATAGGTTTGTTTAAAATATTTCATTGTATTTTTCATCATTCCTATAGCAAAATATTAATTTTAAATCTGAGGAAGTATCTATTCTCAGAAAGTTTTCAGTTTGATTTTCTATGCCAACAACATCATATATTTCTCTAACTCACAACATACTTTGAGGTTCAGCGTTCAGAGACTCATTGGGAATCATGAATTGTTTTATTTCTTTTTGATTGACAAAACTCTCTGATAAATAGAACTGCCATGACTAAGAGGCATTATGACTTGTAAAACCGGGTGATAATGAATATGATATTTTAATAGCCTAGTTTAAAATGTTCTGTGTTTTAAGATTTGTTTAAGATAATGCTAGGAACTGACCAGTCACCAAAGATAACAGGCAAGATAAGGCAAATGAAATGTAGAATTCAAGTATGTACAATAATTATCAAGCTAAAACCCATCACACAAAAAGTTGATGGCTGAAACATTAGATATATGGTTTAAGCTAACTTAAATTTCCTCTAGAGTAAACAGAGAAACTAAATTTCAGCAGGCAATTGCTCTCACTCTAAAATGGTTTCTGAAAATTAGATAAATTGCCTTCTGAAGGTGCCAGTCTCTAACCAGTGGCTACTCCTGGCCTCGAGAAATCTAAGATAGAGTGGGCATCTATCTTCTGACCAGCTATTGACACCTCTACTGCTCAACTGCATGGCAAAGTTAGTAGGAATACAATGCATCAGTAGGAGTCTGGATGTCCTGGTTTGTGTTTAGAAATGCCTGCACCTCTAACAGAGACACAAAGTAATAGTGAGGCTGAGAGAAGCTCATGCACAGCTCTGGGGGAGTTTTGATGAGAGGCACTTGCAGTATCTGGCTTTTGGCTGACTCTGGTGAGTTGCATGTGAAGAAAGCATGTCATCCACAGGTGACAACAAAACTGACCCAACAGGTAACCCCTGAGAAAGCATACACATCCAACAGGGAGCAGGAGAGCAAGAAAAACAATTTTTTTGGTACAGGATGAGCAAAGTACCTCAAAGTTGTGCTGTAACCACTTCAGTTTGCTCCTGTTGTTTCTACCTGGAGAATTGGTTTCTTCTCCTACAGTTTCCTGCCTCCTGATGACAATAGAGAGAACATATACTTGGTATTTAATGATGAGAAGCTGCAGCGCATACTAATGCTGCCATAGCTTCTAATATCATCCAATATCCCCTGCTGGCTTTGCAATTACACACACATGGAGCAGGGAAGTGGCATGTGGCACTCCCGGTGAGGATAAGCAGGTGTCTAGAATTACCTACTGACATCTCTCAGAGGAAGAAGGTAAGTGTGAGTTAACTGACCCCACACACAGCTCTGAATGCCTTAGGGTCCCTAATGGCAAAGGCTGATGCTGGAATTAGGGGAGTTTGGTCTGTGTGTCTGACTACCCTAAATTCCCTATCCCCTCTCCTGGTCAGAAGGACACTCCTTATTCCCAAGCCAAAACCAAATGATTTGTCACCCACTATTGCACCCAGTGTAAAAGTATTTAATCAGAGCATATTCAACAATAATAATCAAAGCATATGTAATCAGGGTCCTCATCTTCAGTTGGTGGTATTCCCTTGCACTGAATTATACATGTAGGAGTATGTAGTTCAGGAGAAACAGAAGCGCTCTCACCTCAGGATTGGAAAGATAATTTTACTTCTCCTGTGTACATTTTCCCATAGACAGAAAAAAAAATAACAAATGGACAGAGGACAACTTTTTAAAGAAGGTTTTAATTGTTTCTAGAGTTAACAAACCAACAATATTTTGTGTCTCTGCTGTTATTTAATGTTGTAACCTGTACTAGATTAAATTACAAGGCAGAGTACTACAGTGTATTGGACAGCAGGTAAAGAACTCACTATGCTCTACTCATTACTGTGCCCTTGACTAAGCATGTGAGTTTGAGTGCACCTCCATTCTACAGAATCCTATAACCTATAAAGAATATTGATGCCTGTTTGGAGACTCAGTTATCAAGACCAGGCTTCTCCCTTAATGGTATAAGGAAATGCATGGCTGGGTCACTTTTTTCTTTGGTTTTCACTGCAAGTCAAATGACCTTGGGTGCTTTTTTTGTACACTCTTAGGGCCAAAACTGTTAGCTTTTTAGATTTCACACACACAAAAAAAAAAATTGACAAAAATAAGCTATTTTTAAAAAACCCCAGAGATTTTTAAAAAATTGACTTTTATATTCATAACTTAAATGTGCTTATTCACATACATGCATGCCTATATGAGTATGCCTATATGATAAGTGTTACTATTTGAGAGAGAGAAGAAAAAGGGGGAGAGAGGGATGACAGCATGCCTTTGGTAGTCATTGCTTCTGCATACTTCTTCATATAGACATCACGTTTTACTCCTGAAACTGTAAGTTTAGTCAGGAAGCCTCAGATTTCATTAAATCCCATGATTCTATTTTGGCACGAGAGCAGGAAAACCAAATCTTGAGCTAAACAATTTGTCTGGATACATCTCACCAAAGCAATAGCTGGGGGATCTGTGAAACCAGTGAGTGACCTGGTTTTTTTTTACTCTTCGAGCTATCAGAGCTAACTAACTGTTAGCTTTTCAATTCCTTTATGTTTTGAGTCTAGGGAGAGAGGAGGGGGGGTTGCAATGAAAATCGGCACAGGTCACTGCATTGAGGTGAAAGACGATGTTGAAGGCAGGCACCTGCCCGGGTGTTGGCGTTGAGACGGATGATGAATTGAACACTGCCACCTTTTGGCTGTGGCCACGGCCGGGGAGTTGCGAGGAGGTGATTTTTGCCAGACTTCCTTCTAGAGCGGGCTGAGCACCTGGCAAAAGCACGCTTTTATGCCAAGCCAACGCTGAAGCACTCCCTAGTACCGCCCATGTTAGCACACACCACGTTGCCATCACGTAACTTGGATTTGGCCCCTTATCTGTGAGGTCCTCGGAACTGAGAAGATGGGCGAATAATACGAAGAGCTGTTAGCTTTACTAAAGACTAAGTGCAATCAAGTTGATGTAAACAGTCACTTCAGCCTGACTGTGGTACACTCCTCCTGCCTCAGGAATCCTTGAGAGTATCTCGCATTGTGTTGTGCTGAAATAGTGTTTTCTCAAGCGGTGAATTATATACAGTTTGTACTTCAACCTCTTTTGAGCACTTAGCTGTGAATGTTTGTATCAGTGCCAGTGAGTGTGAGGTGATCTCATTAGAAAGAGAAAGAAAATACTATCAGCCACAGAATTATTTCCCAGAGATGAAATGACAAACTCTTGTTCACATGCTAAGTCTGCAGTTCTTAGAGGGGTAGCAAAAAAAAAA